>OMLM01013951.1:0-53950 GCA_900302695.1 Helostoma temminkii | reverse complement strand
GCAACCAAAACAAACCATTTCCTGTGGAAAATTTGATTATGGAAGAAAAGTGTGTTAAGACTCGTTTGATTTATTGTCGGCTGTGTGTCACTTCATGTCACTTGTCTGATTTGTGATGCGATCAGCTAAAAAACTGAGGGAGACAATAAAGAAGGTAGTTTGAACATAGAAGCCTGGAGGGACACATGAATAACTGGCTCTGGATGGGAGCTGTAGGTCATAGCTGTGGGCTTCTTGAGTGTGAAGCTGGTAGAAACACACACACACACACACACACACACACACACACACACACACACACACACACACATGCAGAAGGGGAGGCACACTTTAGTCTAGGTCCGTCTCTCTGGGAGGTCCTGTAGGACTGAAGAGGTAAATAAAGTGGGAACAAAATATAAAATTACGGGAGGGAACAAGCAGTTAAGTTATTGTGGGACTTAAGCTGCCCTCTGGATTTAGTGAGGCTGAAGTAATATTTGCTTGTGTGAACGACAACAAAACACAGGAAACAGTAGCAGGCTACTGGGCCACAGCCAACACAACAAAATGGAGTGAATGAATTTCCATTAAAAAGGAGGGTGTCCAGATCCTCAGCCATTTCTGATTTGTGGATCAGCTTGGTAGTCCTACAGGAGAGTCCATTAAGGAAATGCATGTATTACTGTTTACAACTCAAGTTAATGTTGTGATTTCTTCTTGTGTTGTGTGTTAAAGTTGGTTGTCACACTCCTTTTGCACATCAAGTATATTATGAGCCAGATTGCCATGAAAGTTGATGTGGCTACTGATGGTCTCCAGGGGACGATTCTTACATTTGTTGACCATTTCTTGTAGAAATTAATGAAAATTTATTGTCCCTAGATTGTGAGCCTGTTGCATTTTAGACACTCGATGTTGTTCTGTGTTCAGTCCAAGGCTTTTTATGGCTTGTTGTGGAATGTAATGGACAGTATTTGTCATCTGGCTGCCCCTTTGATGAAGCTGTTTTCTTAATGGATCAATTACCAAACTCAAACAATAGGAAACTAACAAAAATGCTAAATATGAATGTAAAAATTAATTACATGCTATCAGCGTAAAAACAAACTTTTGTCATCTTGTGCAAAGTCACTGGCTGGCAGAGAAATAGACGAGAAGATATCACTTACATATCTGCCTATTAAATATAAGACTTCAGTCAACAGCCATTTAGAATAGGGCAAAGACTGGAAACTTTCAAATCCTTCTAACAGCCTCTAAAGCATATTTAATGAAATTATATTTCTTGTTTGTTTAATCTGTACAAAATCCAAAGTGTAAAAACAACAATGTGTGTCAGACTCTTTCCTAGCTTTAAGCACTTTGCCAGGCAACTGCTCCAGAACATTGCTGGAGTGGCTTTCAGACACACTGGAGCTTTATGTCTGCCACTATTTTTAGTATTTGTGCTAAGCTAAGCTAACCAGCTACTGGCTGTAGCAACAGAAGGGAGAGTGACATCAATAATATTCCACAAGAACAAAATGCATTGTTTCTTGCATTACACAGCGCACCTGTTCACAATATGAATAAAAGAGTGGCTGGGAAGTGTGACATTTGCAGCAAAGGAGAAGGTTAACCACTTTGTCTGACCTTTGACCCAGTCCTCCCCTCACCTCATTCCTCATGCAAATCACAAAAGACCGCACTGCCACAGAGCAAGCTGCCCACTGAGTACACGTGGTCAAACTCAAAACACACACACAAGCGAACAAAATCACACAAAACGTGAATATAAGCCAACCCACACTCACACAGAAAACTCTGGCTCTGTTCCCTACATTGTAAAGCTATTAGAATAAGCATGATTTGAAAAGGTTTGGAAAAGTCAAGTAAACCTTTTCACTTGTGAGATCCAATGTGTGTGGGTTACACCTCACAAAATCTTTGCTGTTGTATACTGTATGAACTATGTTTGTCTATCTTTCACCTCATCTGATGTTGATGTCCCAAGCTAGCCTCTAAACCAAACCACAAAACTCCCCCTGACATCCCTCTGGTAGGGTGGATGTAAGGCTGAGTTTAACCTCTTTAAAGAGCTACTTGGCTGTGGTTTAAAGCAAACTCCTCCTCCCACACATTCATTCTGTAGGAAAGAAATCAACCACTTTTCAGATTTTTAGGTCATGAAGCTCCAACTGTGCACTTTGTCCGGTTATAGTTTTGCTAGCCTTACTATGGTTTCGCCCCAAACATTTCTGAGGATGATAAAAGCGGACGTGCTGATGGGTGTGTGTGCGTGTTTTAATGCAGCAGCATGTTGAAGTGTCACCACGGCTACAGAAACAAACACAGAAACAGCACGCTCCAGCAGGTAATCATTAGTAGCACGCTGCCCTTTGACCCCTGCCATGCCTTAGATGACATATGGTCACATCTACCTGCTGTTACTGGAGTCACTGGGCCGTGTTACACAGTGTGATGTAAATGCAGCTTCAGTTAGACTTGTTTTTATACACTGTATAGGTGCAAATCCACTTTAAAAAAACATTTTTTGTAAATGAGAGATTTCTGTTGACTTCATTTTTACTTTCAATTTGTCTTCTCACCGGGTATTACTTCATAATTACTACTTCCTTACACCTCCCATGTTCTGTTGCCAATTAAAACACATATTTTCCATTCTTCTCATGCTTCCCCATTTCCTCTATGCCCCCACTCATTCTTCTTCTTCCACTGACATGACTTTTGCTAAAATCCTTGCTTTCCTTGCTGACAAGTTTTGTTTATCAGATCATATCAGAAAGGAGTTAAAAAAGCCAAACTCCCCCCATCATTTTTATCTCAAGTTGCTGGGAAATTATGTTTATTAATGTTAGACTGCAATTGCTATTTTTTTTATAGCTTTGTTTTTCTATGTCATCAAGGCCCAGTTAAAACAAAACTGTAAACTGTTTGGCAACAAACCCACTCAGATAAGCTTTTTGATGGATGCAGGACCATGCTGGCCTTTACTTTTTTTAAAAAGTGCTTTTATTAAGTAATATTTAATCCATTCTGATATAATGTGAATAATGCAAGTATTGCTTGGCCTAAAGCAGGTGAAGTGAATTGAGGTTGGATGGAAGCCTTTATGTGCCCGTTTCTCAATGAATGAAACATGGTAACAAATCACAGCCAAGTATTCTTGACATCCTTTCCAGAACATTGGGCATAGAAACAGATAAATGCTCTGTCACAGAAACACCCCAAACTGCTCACTGTACTGCACTGCACACACAAATGATGTAGCTGTGAGGGGAAAGGAGTCGGGAGACAGAAATGTTAGTTGAGAAAGCCCTTTCAGTTTCTAAGTTGGTCTGTTTGTGGCGTGTGTCTGCCCATGGTAAAGCCTGGCTGCATCTGTTAATGCTCACACCCCAGCAGCCTTTAAGGCGGTGTAATATCTAAATCCGCATGCAGCTATTTTGGCCATTGTAGTGGAGTTTTGTTAAGCTGTTTAGAGCTATTTTGCATGTGGAGTCATTCAGACAGAGCTCAACAACATGGTGCTGCTTTCCTGTACTTTGTTGAGACTGAAGAAAAGATGATCTACAGTGCTGCATTTTGTTTTTGTCACATTACACAAGTCTTCCTAGTTCATCTACCTTTGTTGTACATGTTTATACCGCCTGAAGGAAACAGACACTGCACCTCAATCATTGCATTTATGTGCAAATAGTCTAGCAGATGTGTGCACAGCTATAGTTATGATTTTCTCCAGTCTGGGAGATCACGTTACCAGAAAGTGAGGCAGGATGTGGCAAAACGTCTGCCTCTACCTGAGTACAGCTTTTATCTTCACTATCTCTGATCCCTCTCTTCCTGTGCTGCCGTTTTGCACCAACCCACACAGTGCAAGCTTAAAGAAAACAAATCAGTTGCTGCAACCAAAGGGGAAAAAGTCTGTAGAAAGCCAATTTCATATTTGTGGGCAAAAGAGATATGCAGTTCACACTCAATCTTTCCACTGCAATCAGTAGGTCTGCAGTTTAAACACAAGCATTCCTAGTCCCCTTCTCAGTCTGTCTTCAGTGTTTCCCATCTGTTGCATTTATCCTGTCAATTTTTCCCACTTGGTTTTCTGGTCAGAAGAGATGAACCTAAAACAGCTGTTCAAATATGATTAACATCACCCATTTGAAAATATTACACTGAATAAGGGACTGGCTTTATTTCTGCTGCTAATTGAAGCATCGCAGGTGTCAGCTGGCCTGTTGTTCTTAGCTGATTTGAGATACAATCAGAGGTACAGATTATGTGTATGTAAGTCTGGCGGCAGGCATTTGACAAATGAGGCAGCACTAAGTTCAACAGGAGTTGAACAACATGTTCTCTTGCTCACATGAGACATCAGGCTGCAAGATTCCTGCTACGACAGAAGCTTAAGTTGAAAACAGTGGCAGTGTTCTTAGTTCGCTGTGAGAAAAATGAAGAGAAATGAGCAGTGTTTGAATATTGAGTATTTAATAATATTTAATACTGAATAAACCTGTCTGGAGCTGGGGTTACATGTATTGCATGTATGTTCAAAATACAACTTAGTTGCAAAGGTCAAGACAGTTGTTCTGACTTGTTCATTGATCACATCACAAATAAACAAAATCTGCTGACTCTTTATCAAGACCTCTGAAGCAACCAACATTAACATTGTGCTTCTTTCTTATCTTTTTTCACAAGCATTTTAAATAACCACTCACTCCACACCCAAGAGGTCTGTGCTTTTATTTGCTTCTGCATCAAAATCACATTATACAATAATGTAGTAAGGGACTGTTACTGTCTCCACCACCTTCCAAACCACTGCCATGCATTGCTTTTAGATTCCAAATCTAATCTAAATAAGACATCTATTCTGATGCCTTATTTTTATCTCTCCGTCAGTGTTTTTCTCAGCTGCCAGGAGGATTAGGAACTTATCTTTTAATACTGTTCGAACGTCAGCTGGGCACGTCATCTTGTACTCTCGAGGTAAATGTCCTCCAGCTCCACTAGTTCTTTTTGTTAACCACTGTAGTCAGTGCAGCAGAAATACCAGCAGCGGGGCAGAAAGAAGGAGTTAAGACGTGGGTGGTATGTTAAGCACCTAAATCAAGCTGAGCTATTGGACTGTTTAGTTTTATGAGGTGTAAGACCTTTGCTGCTCCATTCAGACTGCTTTACACTGAGGTCACCACAAACAGATTAGAGATCACACCAGTGTGGGACCTAGGCTCACCACCATTACAGCGCGGCACGAATGATTTATAGAGTTAATTAAAGCATGACACCATGCACTAAACCTGCCTGCTGTTACGCTTCCTTAACCCTGTAAGTGGCAACATACATGCTATCTACCCAAACAAATTAGCGTTTGTGGTGGGGCACTGAGCTTTTTTTTTTTTGTTGTTTTTTTCAAAGCATCAGCTACCTGTTAATTACAAATTGCACAACACACGACAAATAACATATGTAGCGAAGCCCTATATGAGCATTCAAAGAAGACAGCGAACACTTATAGACTGAGGTGAGATTACCAAAGGGCCCCCTAAGGGCTGAACCATTCATTAAATGCTATCCTCTTTTTGCATAAACAATGGTTTATGACAAAGAACCATAAACAGAGAATTTAGACAGCCACCATCATGTTTGCAACATGACAGAGAGTTTGCAACCTTGCAAATATATTCTTTTAGCCCTTGTTCCTAGGAAATTGTTTTTGATGGCTTTTTCATTCTCAAAACTTGTTCCTTGTATAAACGTTATCAGTAGATCTCATTTAGAAATGGAGCAAAACAAGAGAAACATGGGAAAGGAAACAAGGAGAGACATGCAAAAGTGTTTTTTAACGTCAGTGACTGATGGCGTTTCATCAACAAGCCCATGCATAACAAGGATACCTCATCAGTCAGGCATTTTGCTGGTGCTGCTCGTGGCATACCTCCTCCATATATAGGCATGGGCTGGAAACCATTAATTTTGGTCATTCAAAAGTCATGGGTGAAAAACAGTTATATAACAAGAACACCGTCTCGCTTTTAACACACCCAGGGGTGACAAAAACGAGAAGAGAAAGGACGTCTTTGAAAATGAGGACAAAAGAGAATCTGTCTCTCTAACACATTTACCTAAGGGGGTCATAAGAGAGCATAATAGTGTACTTTTACTGATCCTGCAGTGGTCACCTCCTTTGACTCCTCCTCTGGTTCTTCAGCAGCTCTTTTAACCAATGACAACTGTTCTGATTGTCCACCAACATGGGGATGAGGTACCTGCTTCCACAGAGATTAAAGACGTGTTCACTGGACCAGAGTGAATGTGTTGTAAATTCATTTCTAGATAAGACTTAGACAAATTTCCACTACCCTGGACAATAACGATGTATCAATCTATGTTAAGTAAGTAATTGTGTGTCTGGACTGCTGCAAACACAAACTTCGGTAAAAGTTAGAACTTTTAGATCATTTGGATCTTAGACACTTTGTTGTAAGAGACCCAGATGTTACTTTGAGTCTTAGCTGATGTCTTGTTTAAAAAAACAAAAACAAGAGCCATGTTTTCTGACGCAGTCATGACTGCACGACTTGGCCTATTTGTTCCAAAGTCTCAGAAAGTTTATGTGTTCCCCAGGTCACGGCTTCTCATATTTATGTTAGCTAAACTGCAGGCTGGCATGCTAGTTCACTGGTATGTGTTTTCATTAGGTCTCTGGATAGAGCTCATTCTCTAATGTGGCTCCTCTGAACTCTGACCCTGCTTTAATGGGACGACTGGCAGAGAAAGAGGGTCAAGGCCTCTGAGTGGGCTCCCATAGACTTAAGGTAACAATTTGAGGAGGCGTAACAGGTTATGTAACGTGGTTGTTGGACACTAATGACTCAGTAGGGCCTGAGGAATGTCCACTCTCAATAGGTCTCTTTTACCTAAGATTCTGTTTGTGGCAACAAAATTACTGTTGGCGTGATAACATTGGACAAATCTTGCTCTGTGTGTGAGATAACAGCTATGTAGGGCATGTGATCAACCACTAGCAATGTGCTCAGCCATGGGCCATAAAACCAGCACAGAGGGACCTGTCATACTGTCATCTCTTCTATTTCTTCATTCCTAGCCTCCTTATTTCCTCATTTAGCAACATGAAGAATACTGGCCGATACAAGGCTCTCTCTTCTTTAGGAAATGTCTGTGTCTGCTGTTACATGTATGATGTAAGAGTGCTGAAATCAACACTTGGTTTACTGGACATGTCCAGTTTTACAAATGTAAAAAGCAAAAGGTTAGCTGTCATGTAAGTGTATATGAAAAATCATTGTGTTCCAGGGAGTTGAAATTGTTATGTCAAATCATTTCAAATCTCAAGTGACATTTTATAGACAAAACAAGCAATCTATAAAATAAACGGCAACAATGGCAATCATCATTATCTGCTCTCGTGAAGCCAAAACCACAGCTTCAGGAAGACCAAGGCCTGGATTGACCTCAAGTAAATAGGGAAGCACACACACACACACACACACACACACACACACACACACAGTTATTGTCTGGGAAACAGCTTCACAGCTTCACAGTTTTGTCTTCAGCAAGCCCCTAGAGCTTAGGTGCTACATTTCTCGTGAAGTCCAGGTCATCGTCACACAGGTCCTTTCTACTGGCTATGAGTACCAACTTTCCTTTAGTGGCTTATCTTTATATACGCTATTCCTGCTACATGCTGACTTGTGATCACCTACTTTCTATTTCTGATTTACACTTAGTATTGCATAACAGAGAAAACTGTAAAATATTTGGATATAAAAAGCACAGGACTTCCCAGTTGTCTAGTGGGATTCTTTGAATTCTTCTTTAACAACGCAAGTTAAATGGGGAGACAGTCAGCTTTCTCATAGATAAGAGTGAAAACCTGGGCAGAAACCTCCCGTGCCCTAAGGGCATCTTCACAATTATGACTGCGTGAGAAACCGTCTAACCTGAAGTACAGCCAAAGAGAAGTAGAACACATACCGTACCAATGATAACATCAATCAACTTGAAATGTTTGTGAGCACTGAGCTTGAAATATGAAGTCTCTATGTTACCTTGATGTTTCTTACAGAATTACTTTTTGGGGCAGGTGGCTCAGCTCAGTTGTTAGTCAACCCCAGAGTTAGTGGTTCCACGTTCCTCATGGCTAAATGGTGAAGTGTCCTTGAAGAAGACCCTGAAACCCTGTATCTGTCCCTCACTTGTACTGGCGACCTGTCCAGGGTGTACCCCGCCTCCCGTCCATATGATAGCTGGGATAGGCTCCAGCACACCCGTGATCCCTAGGGGGACTAAGTGGTTCTAAAAATGGATGGATGGATGGATGGATGGGTATGATATGGGGTAGAAGTAGAAAACTAATTAGTCAATCAGGGTTAAAGTCAGATTCACAAATTGACTTAATCCATGATACACTTCACTGTGTGGTACAAAAACATGTTCCCTACCCTTTCACACCTTGTTAAAAGTATCTACAGTTCAACCTATGTGTGGACACCTTCTCTGAGACTGCTGCAAGCTTAAACATGGACCCAACCTGACAGTGTAATGTAAATACATTTTGTTTAAAGATGCCAGAATCCATCTCAGACTGGATTCAAAGTCTGACAATTTCACAATGAAAAATGTTACATTAATGTACATTAACTATGTTACTTTCTGTCCACTCCCTTAGCTACACCTACTGACCCTTTCCTCTGTCAGATCTGTCAGAGTTGGACTGCCATGGTCCTCCAGCACTAAAAATGTCTATAGTACAATATAATGTTGTTTGGTCAACGTTAAAAGTAGCAATGACAAAAACTTAATGCTGATGCTTTAGTTATATTATTTTTATGTATATATTCCATATTGTGCTTTACCTGAGAAGGTAGAGTAAGTAATATATACAAATAAATAATTAGTAATAGTTTCTGCAGCTAGCAGATAATTAAGCTAATAGAGACTTGATTATGAACTAATAGTGAATTAATTGTTTAACCAGAAATGTTTAGTTGTTCTCTGAACTGATGAGTGATTATCAGGAAGTCGTTTAAACTTAACCGCACTCAAAGGCTGACAAACATATTTTTATTTGCGTGTTTGTGTGTGTGGTATTTCAGGTATGATACGAAACTAATGCTAAAAATTCACACATGATCATTCCATTCTAAGTCCAAGTCCATCACACTTCTGGCATAACAACCTGTCCAGTTAGGAAGTAACACTGATCATGAATCAGCTTCACTCGCTGTTGTGCAAATGAAAAAAGACAACAGGTGGAATTTAGAGGCAATTAGCAAGACAACCTCATAAAGGAATGTTTCTGCAGGTGGTGGCCACAGAGCATTTCCATGTCCTCAGGAGCATCAGGAGCATGCCCAGATGTTGTAGTGAGTGCATACAGGCACGTGGAAGCCACACACACTACTGAGCCTCACTTTGAATTGTCCAGAGGAATTTCCACAGAAGTTGGATCAGTCTGTGATCTGACTTTTCCACTTTTATTTTGAGTGTGACTCTGAATCCAGACCTTCATAGGATAATGATTTGGATTTCCATTGATCATTCTTATGTTATTTTGTCCTCAACGCATTCCACTATGTAATAAATAAAGATTTTTAACTGGAAGATTTGATTCATCAAGATCTAGGATGTGTTGTTTAGGTGTTCCCTTTATTTATTTATTTTTTGAGCAGTGTATTTGTTTCTGTTTCTGCACAGGTGATATATAATCTGAACTAAAATCACCTGAACGCACCACTGGATTCGAGTCCGTCCTCTTCAGCACATTTATTGGCTTCCACCGCTGAGCGTCAGCGCAGAGGGCTGGCCCTGATAAGGAGTTTATTGTCCGGAATGTGTAGTAGCACTCAAACTAATTTACCACACCGAGCGTGTCACACTCCTGCCGGACACCATCCTCCCGTTTGGGACGCTCTTAACCTGGATTATCTCCTGGTGGTTTGACGCAGCTGCCGTTAGCTCAAATCTACAATTTATTATTATTTTTTTTATCATGCGAGTTTTTACTTGATCGGATTTGAAGTCGTCTTTGTTGTAGAAGAAGAAGTTTTTCCCTTCAAGCACAACTTCAGTGCCAGATTCTGCAACAATGAACAAAAACGGAATGGTGACCAAAATCCACACGAGGATTAGGACCGACCCCTTCACCGCCAACTACGACTTGGTCGGAAAAGAACTGGGCAGGTGAGTTTGTTTGTCGGAGTGGTTTACGGAGTTCATTGATGGAAAGCTAATCTGTGCGCCGGCTGTGTGGATTATGCTACAATGTCTTAATAAGATTATGTAAATCCAATAACCATATTACATTTGCTCTCTGCACGTGTTATTGAGAAGCGTGTTAATTGAACATTTCCAATCTCTCAATCTGTCCCGAGGTCGAAAACGCGCTCTGGCACCCTGAATGCGCAGTGGCGATTACGCGCTTTTCTGTTGTGCGTCTTGGCTGAAAGTTACTGAAATGTTTGAACACTTTCTGAAATTGTCATGTAAACACCGACAGACATTGATGACAATGGAGACGGAACGTTTTGTGGGGTGAGGAGGTGCTTAAATAAGTTCGCTGTGTTCTTATGTGTGTCTTCTAAGAAAGAATGGAAGCATCACAGTGATCACTGTTGTAGTTTTATCTCGGCACAGGCTCTGGTGACACTTCAAATGCAATGAGACCGACTTAACTTTTAGTCTGGAGACATGCTGAAGGTGGCATAGTATTTTACTATAAATATGACTAATATCAACACAGAGTGAACCCTGTGGCTTTTTGAAAGGCTTTAATATTTTTATGTTGTGGTGAACAAACAGGTTTGCTTTTCGTCCATAGATTGCAACATGAAATATGATGCATGTCCAAAGCCAAAATCTACTGTCAACTTGTTTCAGACTCTCTTCAGCTAAATACATTTTGTTTGTCACTCTGATCTGGCACACTGAATAGCTCATTTCAGTGCCATGTACAGTATGTGGGGTTTCCCAAGTACCCCAGACAGCAATGACCTTCCCAAGAAAACATCTTAAATTCTGATGAGGAACCACAGTGGACTTCTTGGGTTTCTATTTAATGCAACAGCTGTTTGATTACATCTTGTGTTAATTTTGCATCTGTTGCTGTTACTCCAGTGTTCAGTGTAAGTTTGCTTGTCTGCTGAGTTGAGCTGCTGCATTGTAGGAAGCAGTTGTCCTTGTCAGACAGCCTGGGGCAGACTGGCACAAGAACCAAGACTTATGGAGGGTTTAGCTTGAGGCTGCATAAGAATAAGTAGTTTAGGCTTTGACAGCCTCTAAACACCCCCTCGCGTACCCTCACTCATATAACTCAACTTTTTATCCTTTCCCTCATTTTCTCATAAGGACAAAATCCAGTGACCATGCCTCATAAGCTCTACAGTGTACCTACTGAAGCATGTCATCAGCCATTAAGTGTTTATATTAGGTGTGAAGTTGACCACATTAAAACCTGAAGTGGTTGGGATGAATTTTTGTTTCATCTCTTTTCAAGTTAAAAGAAGCAGTAAGACCCATTGGCCCTAGTTTCAAAGCCTTCTCATGTCAAGCTATGCATAATAAGCTGTGGTCCCCTGCAGAACTATGCACAATAAAATTCTGTGGCTAACTCAAAAGCAGGAAGAGGAACTCTGTCTGTGAAGCAGGCAAATGAGAGCTATGAGAGCTGTCATTTCTCGTTACACTGAAGACATGAGTCAGTGCCCCACTGAGGTAGACAAAACACAGACTCCACAGGAAACAAGTCACTCCATCAAATTAACGCCATCTCCACTGACACACAGTAAAATTGATGACAGTTAGGTTTGAGACAGATTCTACTGAGGATAACGTTGCAAATGAGCCATTTGAGCTGCATAATTCTTCTCATAATTTGAGTCAGAGAGAGTTTGAGGTCTTGTTAGTGTTGGAGTTTCTATTACAGTTCCATGTTTTGACCCAGAAAGTAAACAAACTAAATGTATAAAATATTACATTGTATCACCATACTACTGCGCTGCACAGTGTGGACATGGCTGGCTGTAAGATGGCTGCGTTTAGTAACCTCTGACCTGTTGACAGCCTTTGAAAAAGGCTCCTGTTGCTGCTTTCTGTGGCCAGGAGTCAGTCCTTTTCACTCCATATGTAGTTCCCAGCCCACAGTGAGCTGCTCTGAACTTGGCTAATTAAGGATGAAAAGGCTCTGACGGGTTTTGCCTTTTCATTCTCAACAATGAGTCGTCACCATTCTGCAAGACTGGGAAACAGAGAAAGAGATGGAACAGGCCTCACAGCAGCCGGCATGGTAGCCAAAACAGAACCGGCTCCAGCCAGAACAGTTGCTGTTTTTGGTCTGCAGCACTGTGGGCTTGTAGTAACGCTGTGTGGGAAAATGACTGGCACCATGCTGACTGGACCTTTCTGACTTGACCACCTCATTTAGATTCTTCCCAGCTGGGGCATCTTTTTACATCCTTATGCAGAGTATCTGCCTCTTGTTGCTCATTAAAACAGGGATGGACGTTATATATGTTGAGATTACACTGTCCATTTTAGCACAGTGTTTAGTTTCTAACCCCCCCTGCCCTACCCAGTGAGGGTCAGGTGGGTGGTCTTGGTCTCGGGGCTGCTGTGTTAGCGTACTGGTCAGCTTTTGTGCGATTGTCAAAGGAGAAGCAGGGTCTGGCAGAGGGTGTGGGCAGAAGCATCAACACAATTCATTTGTCCATGTTGCTGTCAACTGTGAAGAAAAGGAAGCAGACAAGGCATTAGTATTAGCCTGACGTGAACAATTGGAGATTGTGGTTGGCCTGACAGAGAGACACACATCGGACATCCTGCTTGCACCCACGACTGATCTTTATAACCTCATATAAAGGAGTGTATATGGAGAAAAACAAGTAGTGTTGCTGAAGATCTAAACTAAATTTATAATTTTTTTAAAACTTATTATACCACTGACATCCAAGCCATCCATTTTTGCTTTGATTGTGAAGTGGCACTAGCCTTATCAGGTCCCTGCCCACCCTTCAGCAGCTTTTGCAAAAACTGTCACTCTTATCTTCCTTTTCTCAGACCCTCCTGAAAGTCAAAGGAAAAGGAGGAGGAGGGAAATCCCTGCCAAATGTCTAAGGACGCCTTCTCGGCTGAGCATATCAGTGGTCAATAGCAGTTTCTGTATTTTCAAATGATGCCACTTAACCTTCTTATCTCTCAACCTCGCCTACAGTTTTGCAATAGTGGCCTCTTAGTGTGCTTTCACACTTCAACTCACAGCAGTTTAACTGTCATGTATGTCCAACAAGTTCAGCCTTTCATTTGCTGCAGTTTAAGTGACCTAAATTTGATTCAGTTGTCCCTTTGGCTACTTAGATATGGGACAGAATTATCTCTGACCAAATATATTTGAAAAACCAATAATGTGGTTGTGATTATTCTGCCGCCTCACTAATCACTCTCTTGCTCTCTCCCCTTTTTGTTTCCCAGGGGAAAGTTTGCGGTGGTGAAGAAGTGCACTGAAAAAGCAACAGGGAAGCAGTTTGCTGCCAAGTTCCTGCGAAAGCGGCGGAAGGGCGAGGACTGCCGCATGGACATCTTGAATGAGATCGCCGTGCTTGAGTCAGCCAAGGCAAACCCATATGTGGTGGCACTGCATGAGGTCTATGAAACCAACACCGAAATCGTCCTCGTTCTGGAGTGGTAAGAGAGTAGACCTTACAGAAATGTTCACTGAATTCTGCATTGCATTAAAACAGACTTGTTTGCTGCACCAGGAAAAGTGAGATGAGACGATTAAGTTCTCAGTTAACGTCCTTCACTGGAGTTGTCCTGCAGCATTTGAGAGATTTGATGCATGAGATTTTTCAACCATTTATTGAAAAAACACTTAGCATGGTAAAAAAATATGAATGGACCTTTAAATATTCATTCATTTCTACACCAGAAGTCAGCATGTAAAAATTTAACGCTGGCCGTGATCGTCATGTGTCGGATCACTCGAATCCGAAAGGAAGGAAGGCTTGCTAGCCACTTGATGGTATTAATCATGTGAATGATTAGTGTATTTAATAGGCAGTGTGGTTTGGTTGGGGAAAGCATTAAATCTTACATACACATGATGCAACATCCTGTATTACACATGACAAGTATGTCATTGCTTTCGTGTTTTCACGTGAATTGTTACCTTTTATGATCTGATAACCAAAAAAAAAACAACAAAACTTCCTGGCTGAGAGGTCTGCCCTAGTTGCTGAGAATACAGCTGCTAGTTTTTCTCACCTCAGAAAAAAAGCACATCCTTGCACTGTTGTGACCTGAGCTTTGCCTTAAATGGAAATCGTCTCTGTGTGTGGTTTGCAGCTCGTCTCAGCACCTCGGTCTGGTTACGCTAAATGACTGTGAAGAACTGTCACTTTAAATCACCAACGTGACAAAACTGCACCATACTTAGACTTACCATATAGAGCTATACGTGAGTCGCTACTGTGAGAATGTATTGCTCAGTACTCCAGATGGTGTATTCACTTTTAACATGCAGGTGAACTGACTGAGTTGAACTCATCATTCAGTGACCCAGCAAGGTCATCAAGTTGTCTGGTACTGGGTTGTTGTAAGTGTCCTCTGTCTGCTCTAATGACGGCCTTTAATTAGGATTTGGCAAGGATAGTTTGCATCTTAATTACCTTACTCGCCTAATTATAGGGAGATGACACAGAACAATTAAGCTTGAGCTGCGTTCCTCTGACCCTGTTCCTCAACTGCTTGCTACTCAGGCAGGAAGCCCGCTCCTTGCTAGTCATCCTCAACCCAGACGTGGAATGCCTCTGCAGAACAAAAGACTCTCTATGGAGGGGAGGAGACTGTATTTGACCCCTGACTGAAGTGTGAAAGGGGATGTAGCACCATAGGTCAGCGCTGCATGCCTGCTGAGAAAACATAGCAGGAGGTCAGTCGGCATTGGTCCACAGTTCCACTCCGGCTGCCAAATGTAGCTACTCTGGGAGTCTGGGAGAATATAACCAAGCAGTCTGCATAATATTTTAGTACTTAAAGACATTGGCTTTAACTTAAAAATGTCAATCATGCTTTTGTCACTTTTTATCTACATGTGTCATAAAAGCTGCAGTCGTGTACAGTGAGACCATGTGAAAAGCTGCAAACTGCCTGACCTCAGCATGAGTTTCAAGAATCGCAAGCCATTTTCCATTTCCTGTGGGTTTAAATGTAAGCAGAAAGCAAGGCTCCCAAAAGTAGCACACCCCCACACCAGTATAAAGTGATATGTGCACATACACATGAGCGTGCGCCACTTGCAGCCACAACCACATCCCTGGTAAAGTCAGAGAAACTGAAGCGAGAAGCTGAATTTTAATAATGTTTTAAAGTACATCTCCAGCATGTGTTGGTACCACAGAAACCCCCCAGTATAAATACTGGTTCAAGAGATGGGTCATTTTCATGAAAAGTGATTGAGCAGCACCGCTGAGGTCTGACACATATTTTGTGCACAGTAGCTAAAAACGGTCATGATGATGAAGTGTAAATGAAAAATGGCCACTTTATTAGGTACACCTGTGAATTATCTCTTATAAAGTTATACAGTCTCATTTGTTAAAACTGTCATAATGGTGATATTTCTACTATATGATAGTAGTATTTTGGGTTGTCACTAGTTTTGCTTCTTTAGTTGCAGTACTTTCTGTCTCATGACTCTTACTTGAATCTCAGTATATCATCATCTCATTCATGCCTTTGCTCTCTCCCCTCTTTGTCCTTGACAAACAATATTTTCCACACTTCTAATGACTTCATGATCTGTTTGAAATCCAACGTGCTGTAAAAATACTTAATTCCTTACCTTAATACTGGAATACTATGTAATTTCATTAAATTTTCCCATTTTCTAATTTGTTTAGAGAGCAATGTCATCTTCACCATCCTGTGTTTCATGCCACCAAAAGTACACAGTGACTTCACAAATGTTGTTCAGAAAATAAGACCAACTGACAGGTTTGGCTTGTGTAAACTGGTTAACAGGGTGATGTTAAGGTGACGTCAATGAGCATCTGGCCTGGTGGTCTGCCAAATAAAACAACCAAAGAAAGACAGATTTAGTTTACTGCTCAAGATATATTTTTGCCCATTTCCTGCCTAATATTCTCTTATTTGGAAATTGAGACTCTTCTGTTGTCAGCTCTAGTCTTCAGATGGCTGTTTAGCTTCTTTGCAGCCTCACTCACCTTGGTTACAGTGAATTTATTCTTGTGTGTCGGTGCATGGAGGATGTCTGCACAGTAGTGAGTACTTTAAGTGTCTTGGAAGGCACGAGAGCACAGAGACAATATTTGGACTTCAGGGAAGTATCAGATCATTCTTAAGTGCTTGAGTAGAATGTGTGCAGTCTGTTGAACTTAAACAAGACGGTCTTTATCAAGGTTTGACATCTTTTCAGACACTCTGCTGGCAGCTTAATGTAGCTATTAAAACACTTTGTCATGTGCAGTCTTTAATTGTTCAGACAGATACTGTAAATGCTTAAGGTTCAAGTTAATTCTCGATACAGTACCAAGTTAACTGGCTTGACTTTTATTTTTATACATCAGGGAAGAAAAACGCCTGTCAATGTGTTTTTTTTTTATTTGGGAGACGAAATAAAAGACATAACGCCATGCTCCCTTGCATTTGGTATACATGTGCACATCAGTGTAATGAGCTTGAGTGTTGAGTTTCATTGTATGTCTCCACTGCTATTAAAATCTTATGGTGTTGGTAGGTGGGCTTGAGCGTGTTTGCAACAAGCAGGGCAGGTGGAAGGTCTAGCATTTTTAGCTCGGAGCAAAAAAATAAACAACCGACGGATATCCTCAAAATCCAACAAAACATGGGTGCTATTTTCACAGCTGAGGGGAGTAAAAAGTGCAGGTTTAGGAGGCTAACTGGGGATTCAGTGGTGCTGGTTATGTAACTGACATCAGGGCCTGGTAACAAAGTTTCCCTCAGAGAGATGAGAAGCATGTGTGCCAATCTAAATCCCCTCACACATGGTTCTAGTTTATTGGGTGAACTGTCAGCTTTAGGCATTGATCTGACTGATGGTGCATCCATCGTAAATCCCCCATGTCTCCACTTTACTTAACCTTATTACACATGCCTAGCAAGACCAGGCAGGAATCTGACTTTTCTTGCCAGAAAAATGTGAACAGTCACCACCGAGTTGTCAAATTATTAAATTCCAAAAAGGATAATCCCTTATATGTAACATTTTTGAAAAAATGAGCACAAAACTATGCAGGCTGAAGCTTGGATAGTATATTGCAGACATGAACCTGGCACTTTTGTATCTTAAGATCTGTTTCTTTCTATTTAGAGGATTTTTATGGTTTTTCATTAGTCGCTGCTGTTTCCTCTGTTTTGATTTAATATGTTCACTTGCAATATCTCAACCTGCTGTAACCTGATAAGACCATTCTTATCTCTGTTAATATTCCTGAGAAGAGGAAAGTATATGTGTAGAGGTGGGCAAACAAAACTTAGATTGATTTATAATGCACTCACATGAACTGTGTAGATGTGGATGGACTTTTTCCACCAAGCCAAAGTACAATAATGAGGACACAGGCTGTTACATAAGTCTAAGAAAGTGGAAATGACTCTAGGTTTGTTCACTAAACTTCTATTAATGGGACAGGTTGGAATTTGCTATTGTCAACTTGTACAACTCAGACTGAGAGGAAATGGTGTATTTGTACAGATTAAAGCACAATTTATTATGATGACTTAAAATGAATAATCAAAAACGAGCATAAGCCAAACTAAAGTTCACTGGGTGGCTATGCATGTACAGTTGTTTTCTTCACATCTTGTACTTTGTTTTGTTTTCTGACTTTTCCTTCCTGTCCTTTCCTTCCAGCGCCGCTGGTGGCGAAATCTTCAACCAATGCGTCGCTGATAACGACGACGCCTTCACAGAGAAAGATGTGATCCGACTGGTTAAGCAGATTCTGAATGGAGTGGCCTTCCTGCATCGAAACAATGTGGTGCATCTGGATCTGAAAGTAAGTGCACTGAAATATTATGACAATATAGGACAGCACATCCCCTGGAGTGAGAGATACAGTTTCTGTTATGCAACCACAGCTCATTCACTGTGTCACGACCCTATTCCCACGAGCCATCATTCAGTAAACGAACTTCACAAAACTATCATGTTTTCTTTAATGGGCCCTGAGGTAACGAGGCAGTCATCGCTGAGGTGCTCTTCTTATCTAAGCATCTGGTTTCTCATTACATGTTATATAATTATTTTCAAGGTGGAGGGAAAAAAAACAGTTTAATCAGTTCAAATACACAAACCAGAAAGATGCTGTCAAACATTTGGGTAGATGTTAACATAGTGTGGGGTTGTGTTTCAAGAGGTGAATTAAGCACTCTTCATTTGCTCTTGTGGTTTGACTTTAGTGGCCCAGGACTGATAGTGGACCTATCTGTGCCTCTTGTGTTTATCTCAAATGTTCTATCCAACTCTGGCATTCGGCCAGCCTAACCCCAAATTAAGCACAGTCTTACGTACACTAGTATTTACACATGCTAACCATGGAGCCTAAGCGGTTAGTAGGAATGTCCTACCTGTTTTCAGTCTCGTCTGATAAGATGAAGCTCAGGGGACCACCCAGACTCTGTTTGGGAACAGTTTCACTCACACTGGCATATAATAATAATAATGATGTCAGATCACAGGTTTCATGAATAATCATTAGTACTTATGTAATATATCTCAGTTTTAATCTGTGTATGTGTGTCCTCTCCAGCCCCAAAACATCTTGTTGACCAGTGCCCAACCTCTGGGGGACATTCGTATTGTGGACTTTGGCTTGTCAAGACGTATGGACAGTATCACAGAAGTCCGGGAGATCCTGGGTACCCCAGAGTATGTGGGTGAGTCCTGTTTTCAGTTCTTAAATACCAAGAATCAGCTGTGTCTTTTTCTGTCACTGACCAGAACTAAATGTGACCGTGTGTTTCTGTTGCAGCACCAGAGATCCTGAGCTATGAACCCATTAGCACTGCTACAGACATGTGGTGAGTGTGCTGCTTTTGTTAGTGCATTTTAGTGGATGCCTCGCTGAAGTCATTTGTGCTTTATTTATGGAAATGAAGACATATCTAGGACAGTGATATCACCTCTGTGTAGTCAACAGTTTCACCACAGGATCTTTACTTTAGACTTGCAGTTGGCTAATGACTAGAGGCAGAATAGTTTAAGACTGTGTTGCAAAATGTGTTTTGCTTCTGTGTGTCACAAAATTGATCTTGTCACTTTTCTTCCTTCTCTGCCAGGAGTATCGGGGTCCTGACTTATGTCATGCTGACTGGCGAGTCTCCATTCCTGGGTGACGACAAACAAGAGACATTCCTGAACATCTCCCAAGTCAATGTGGACTACTCACAAGACACATTTGAGGGGATCTCCTCCCCGGCTATTGAGTTCATCAAGTTGCTGTTGGTTAAAAACCCCAGGTGAGACAGCTTACAGTAATAATGTAGATAATCAGATGTGCTTATTGTAGCTTAAACTTCAAAGTTTCCATCAGCATCAGTATGAGCTGGTTTACACACCATGGGTGTGAGTCAGGTTCACAGCAGGACGGAAATACATCCTCTTAGATGAGCGTGTGTGGTAACAAGATTTGCGTCACTTAGACACAGACTCATTTCCCTTTTTTCTAAATCTTAGTTTTGATATTCCACCAAACACTGATGTATCGGCTATATAAATGTCATGTAAAAAAAAATTCCATAAGAGAAGTCATGTCACCGTTTGTGATGCACTTAATTCTAACCCCTAATTTGTCAGCACAATTTATTGATGAAAAGTAACAACGGCCATCCCAAGCCATAATCTCCAGTCTGTATCATGTAATTGCAGCAGATTAGTGGTAGCGTTGGAAAAAGTAGCAGATTCCTCCGTGTTTGAGTAATCGGTGAAGGATGGAGGGGAAAAATCTTGACAGTAAATAGTACTTTTTTTTTTGCGGTTTTTCCAATCCAAATGTTGAAAAGGAATATGGCTGACGTCTGTGAGAGAGCAGATTGAGTGAACTGGAAGATCCAGGCAATGCATTGGTTATGTAAACTTATCGGGAATTTCCACTCATCCACAGTGTTATTGTGTTTGTATGTGCAGGAAGAGAGCCACGGCAGAAGAATGCCTCAACCACCCCTGGCTGAACTCGCTCCCCCATCCTCACTCCCACCCGCACCTCCACACCATGTCGGCTTCGTCTTTGGATGAGCCAGAGACAAGCCAGTCAGAGTCAGAGCCTGAGAGCCCGGCTCCCTCCCCTGACCTGGATTTACTCGGGTCGTACCTCACGTGCCCGGGCAAGGGTGAGCTGAAGTCTGGCCGGGACACCTTCTCCTTCAGCGAGCCCCCCTTTCCCACGCGACCTGAAATACAGCAGGAGCTGATCTGCTGAATGATGTTTCACAGAGACTGAAAAGAAACTGAAACTTCTTGGAGCAGACACTGAAAGCCAGTGAGCCTGCAGCTTCTAGGCCTTGATCTGACTCAGGGCTTTGCTATATGGATGCTGTACGCCTGCTGCTTCTACTGCTGTGATGTCTGTGAGCTGGGCTGTGTGTAGTTTGATACCTCTGCATGTGTGTGTGTGATACATGCTGTTGCATGGGAGGAATGTTAGCGGAATGAAGATGCGGGAGAAGACACATGGATTGTGTCGCAGGACTGCACTGCTGCCTTAAGTAACAGAACTGAACTTGGCTCAGATTAACACTGTGCTAGTTCACCCCTGCACGCACACTGGTTTCTCTTTTCACCCAATTAGCCTTGTGAACTGAGCAGAGGCAGTCTCCTGCTTCCTTGGGAAATGACTTCACTCGCTGTGCGCGCTCACCAAAACAAGTTATGCTTCAGCTGACCCAGACCTTCGGTGATGAGCGTTGCTGAAGTAAGTGAAGAGTTTTGACAGAAGGTTTTACTTACAAAGGAAGTAATGTAAAAGACAGCGCCTATGCTGAAACTATTCCACTGTTTTATATGTTTATTTATGTGTTTAGTATACCACTTCAGCTCCTTAAATAAACAAAACCACATCAATGCCTGAGTTTAAGATGGAAATGGTAGCATTCTTATTTTTTTATGGACAATCGTGAGCACTTTTTAGTTTGTTATTGGAGTTCCAATTAAAGTAGTATAAAAACCAAAGGTTCATCGAGCACAGTCGGCTGTCACAATGTACTGTACATATTGCATAATATCTCCACCCCACATCACTGTTTTTGTCATAAGTGCCACTTTTTCAACCTCACATCTGTGTTAATATCAGATTTTAAGGTCTGTGTTTGTTGGCTTTTGCACAAATTGCACAAGATTATTATTATTATTTTTTTTTTGTACTTAATTGCGAGGTTGCCACCAGAGTTCATACTCTTTAAATACAGTGAAAACGTCAGTCATAGGAAGAGGGAATGGCAGGGGTTAACATAAAGTTCAGGTTTGTTTGTTGAATTGTAATAGATGAACAATGATAATGGTCAACTGAAGAGCCTAGTTTTGTATAATACAGTCGTGTCTGTATATATTAGAACAGTGACAACATTTTTTTCTTTCTGGCTCTTTACACATACACAGTGGATTTGATATGAAACAATCAGGATGAGTTTTAAATGTGGACTGACTGTTTTATTCGAATGGTTTAGTATGAATAATGCCATATGAACTTTGTAGGAATGTCAGCTATTTTTATGTATAGACCAACATAAACTAAACTGAAGATGACTGCAACTGTATTGCAACTATCCCAAAAAAGTGCTGTCCATTGTGTTTTGAAGCATTTGGCTGAATCTGAACATTTCAGAATTGATCCCAATGCTTTTGTCAGCAGTGACATCATCAGTAAATACTTCAGCAGTCATACATGCTCACGTTGTGGTCTAATGATGGCTGCCAGTGACAGCTATTTGGACTTTATATTGACTGATAACAAAAACAACAACAACAGATCCCAAATGCAAATCAACTCTACACCTTTTATCTGGTTACTAAAGTGGACAGAACTGTCCCACTCTAAGCCCCAAAATGTGGAGGTCTGTGTATAAAAGCAGTTGTAATTCCTATACAGTTATAAATCCCAGTTAAGTAAAAGCAGCTGATAATTAAAGCACATCTTAATTTCTTTTTTAAAACCCATTCAGGTGACATAGACAGCCAAGCTGATAAAAACTGTGTCACTCTTTAAGTTCTGATGAACCTCACTGTGTGATATTTGCCTTCAAATGTGTGGGAACAGAGAAATATGAATTTCTCAGAAGTACTGAAATGTATATTGTGAGTTAGTATTAAGATTAATCTGTAAAGAAAATTGTTTTTGTTTTTTTTAACCAGTGTATGAATGTTAACATCATTATATAATGTCTTATTTTGTACGTATGTTAACTTTTACTTATTTCTGTTGTTTTCATGAATTTCAGGCAGGTTTGCACTTGTCCTTGTGGACGATATATTAAAATGAATAAATGTTGATGGCATGGATTGCAAATGTAACTAAACAAAAATACACATGACTTTTGTATCAAAATCTCCTGTGTCTGTGTGACTTTTTTCTTCAAGCACAATAACTTTTAAGTTTCTGACCAAATACCTGCAGAATGAATGAATTTCTGCTATACTGAGAATTAACAAACATCATTAGTGCATTTAGCACAGTGCTGCTTTGCCATTAAATACTTGGCTCACTGGCTTCATTCCTGTGTACAAATACACCATAACATCCCAGAATAGTCTTTGCAAACTGAATTGTGTTGCTGGTCAATCGAACGACTCTCTAAATGCGTTCTGGTGCAGATTTTGACATGAAATACCAATGGATTTTTTTCCATAAATCTAAATTCAAGAAATGATACAAGAAGATTAGGAGAAGATGATGTCCTCATGGAGCCAATAGTTGGTCTGACTGATTTATATATATAAATACTGATACTGATAGTGATACTGCATGTCAGCAGTATCAGTATCTGGCAGGTTGCACTGCTCTTGTGTAATTTATTGGTCTTGCTTGCATAGCAGAATCAAATCAATCTGAGTACCCTGTTATATTGTGTTTCTCAGCCTTTCGACCATGTGTATATTTTACCTAGTGCATATGGTGAACGGCAAAACCTTTGTGTTTCTTTTACTGACTTTGGCCATTTGTGTGTGTGACCAGATAGAAAAAAGTTCTTATAGCAAAACAGATTAGCCGTGCTTGGGCCTGATTATAGGTGAAACATCTGCTTTCCTACTCTTAGTGTTTATTTACAGAAACAAAGTCATGAAGAAAATAAAAGTTCTCTCTTGAGCCTTTCTTCCATAAATATCCTGCAGTCTTTGTGAACAGGAAATGCCAGCATCATGTGAAGAGGAATGCAGAGTAATGCTTTCCACTGTAATAAAATGTTCCGCTTTTTGTCATTCTGCCTCATACACACACTTCTGTCCTGTTTTCTTGTGTCAGGTTAAAGAATTTTCTTATCCGCAGATATCCTGAATTCTTGCTTTAATGTGCTCTTCCTCTTGTAGTTGGCACTTCGCCAGTTCATCCGCTGTTGCCAATAAGGGGAAGGCTGGGCTCCCTGCAGGGTCCTGCTCCGGTGGCTCTTGGCTGGACTGACTACTTCCACTAAAGAAAATCCTGCTGCTTGCATGGAGCTGAGGAATGCCAGAAATGTTCATAACTGGCCTCCATCCTTTTTTCAAACTTCATCCTTCATGCCTCTCTTCCCTCCTGTCCTCCTTACAGGGTTTGTTTTCTCAGTGGGAGGTGGTATTGTGTTCATACGGCAGCACAGACATACACGCAGCTATTGAAGTGGTTGATTAAGTCGCCGTTTCTCAGAAGGACTCTAAGGATCACTTCATGTGACTTCGATTTTTAAGGTACCCATTAGAGGATGATTTAATACAGATGTGGAGGTAGCTTATGTTTTCTCTTGGAGTATGCTGCAAAATCTGGCTTTGTAGCAAAAAAGCACGACAGATCCAAACAAATACAAGAAGCACGAAAGCTATTGTGACATCCAGATAACCTGCTCTCAACAAGCACTGTGGACTGAAACTGAAGTCCAGCTTAATGGATTGTGAACGTTGTAAGGCAACACACATCGCTTTTAAGTAGGAGAATGACATTTATCTCTCTTGAGTCTGTGTAACAAGAGTAAAAAGGATATAACAAATATAAAATCTCTCACAGTGTAAATGTTTTTGATGTAGTGGCTGTGTGATCTCATGCTAACCAGCTGCACATCCTAAAGAGAAGTCTGTCATCCCCCCAACCGCTGAACTTTGATCCCTTGTCTGTAAAAATATAGAACTGGCATTTCAAAATGTAAACTTTTTTAGAAGCTGGGAATGCTACATTATACGCTGTAAAGGTCAAAACAGTTATATAACCAAAAATTGTGCGTCAGCTGGGAGATGTCTTTAATGTAGCTTTCCCATCTGTGTGTCACTGAGAGCTCAAAACCGCAAGACAAAAATGGTAACGTATTTGTTTATGTAAAGCACTTTTCTTCATCATAGTCAAATATTTTTTGTTATCTGGGTGAATGAGGAGAATTTCCAGAGGATTAGCATAAAATAGCTTATCAGAAAGATGAACATTACATAAAGTGTCATATTGATGTGCTTACTACACAGACAGACAGTGCCAAAAATATCACAAACAAGCTGAACAACAAATGAGGGTATTTTTTCCAGGAACAGAAACTAACAACAAGATACAGGACAGTATGTGCAGTATGTAGGTGCCTATTTTATGGTACCTCAGGGTGTTTTACGATGTTTATGTCATGTTCTACTCTCCAACACATTGTAGTGAACTGTTTGATTCTTGATACCTGTACAGAAATCCATGTGTCTCTGTTATCTAAGCAGTTACACACAGAGGCCTGTGTGCACACTGTATATCCATGTTTGCCCCCATGACACAGTGTCTGTGCAATAGTTTGGGGATTTGTTACCTGAATATCACTTTACTAGAGCACATCCTCCATAGTTTGGATTTCAATTAAAAACTAATTTTCTGGGCCAGCCTCTCCCACCATGAATATACACCCCCTTTCCATCACTATGTAAGACTTTAAGAACGCGTTCCCAAGATGTCCATCCGCCCCATCTTCTGTCCTGGTCGTCTCTCTCCTGTGCCTGTCCAGTTTATCTCTTATAATGTTACTATCGCTAAATCTCTCTCAGTGCACCAGCTTTCTCAGAAGTTTTTCCCCTCGCACCTTACATAATAGGGAAATTCCTTTACCCTACTGATTAGACTGTCGGTATGGAGAGGGTAAGTTGACGTCAGAGAAGAAAGCGTGGGGAGGAGGAATCAGCAAAACAATATCTATTTTCCGAATAACTTCCAGGGGCCTACCTCTCCAGCGCTTATTTAAACCTCTTGTCTCTTTCACAAACTTTGCCTCAACTCACCTTTACGTCTTAGCCACATATGCCAGTGACCTTATTGATCACAGCAGTATCACTAATCAAATGATCCCCGTTTTCTTCCCTGTAGGAATGCGTGCGATTGCCATGCAGCTCGTATTCACTCCCTTTAAGTTAGTCAGCTCCTGCTACATTCCAGTGTTGATCTAAAGCTCTTGGTGCAAATCAATGCAATGATTGTTATGATCCATGCAATGATCGTTATGATCCACACAAACCTGTAATAAGTTAAAAACCTGCAGTCTATTGCAGTGTCCTAAGACCATCTGAAAATGCAGTAGTATTTCATAGCGATAAGATCAACCGTGACAACTGAACTCTGACTGAAATCCCCATTGTTGATTGAATACATACTGCCTGGGACAAACAATGGAGAACATTTCTTTCACGTGTCCCAGAAATGCTTGTTAAAGAAAAACAAAAGGAGAGGGAGAATTGTAACCACTGGTAATATGTTTCTCATGGTGGTACATTCATAGCAGTAAGGGGGGTAATGCCTTTGGTTAAGCAAAGCTGTTTATTCAATCCTTGGAAATTGTTGAAGAGCAACAAAAGCATTCCCGACAAAGAGTAGCATGACCTGATGCTGCTGCCCGTTTTCCTCTGTCTGCGGCGGCCGTATCCCCTCAAAGTGGGGGCACTACTGGCAATCATCATACTCACAAAGCCACACAATAGGCATACTTAGTTCAGGAAGAACTTTTCAACTCAAAAGCTGTGTAAGTAACCCAACCAAAACAAGGGACACTGCTAAGTTTATCCTCAAAGAGGCTTAATTTCACTGTGGGTAAGCGTATGGAAAGACACAAAAACACTGCCAGTGCTGTTGTTTGGATACGCAGGACCCAGTGCACATGGATGCTTGCTCACATGTATTTATACATAGTTTATACTGTATACACACACAAACACACTTGGAAGAGTGCCAAGAGTGAAGTTTTCCGCTGATTCCAGGTTTTACACTCACAGGGAACAGATTCTGGTAGTCTGGACCTCTTTGCTCTTTCACTGTGCTTTCCTTCAGTAAGGTACTGGATTAGGGATTTGCTAATATCTAGCAGTATATTACTCCAGCTACCAACAGCTGAGTCTGACATCAATCAGGAAAATCCATCAAAATCATCAAGATGTAATCTCGCGGTGCACGATTAGCTATGAAAGTATGAAAATTCATGGCAATCCACTCAATAATTGTTGACACGTTTCTCATAAAATACCATGTCGGCGTTAGAGGAAAAGTCAAGTGGAAGTCTGCAGGATTCATCCTCTGGAGTTACTTTCATGGCAATTCATCTAGTCATTGTTGAGATATTTCAGTCTGGACCAAAGTGTTAAAACAGTGATGACATCCATTTGTGCTTCAAGCATTTGTCACACTGGCAAAGTACCTTCTAATAGGCTTTGTCTGGCAGTTGTTCATTTTTCCAAGTTAATTTTAACGGTGTGAAGGTTTTGAGTTGGTTGTGTAAGCTGTTACTTGTTAATTTGACAGATAATAAGTGTCGAGTAATTCTGTAGATTTTGAGATTTGTTGCCTCCAGAGATATTTCCAGTTGCTGGAGCCTGGAACGATCAGTCAAAAACCCAGCTGCCACGTTTGAACGCGATTCTCACTTTTCCTTTCTCTCTTGGCTTTTTGTGTTATGCAACTGTAATACACAGAGGTACGGAGACGTGTGCATGTTTACGTGTTCAACATCATCATCACTCTCAGATTTTCATTTCGTCTGAGGCTTCCTGATGTAATCTGCCAAACGTGTGTGTGAAAAGAGCCTGGAAACAATAGACGAGGGTCAGACAGGTCATGGCAAACTGTTTGAAAAACAATGTTATCTGGAGACTGGTAATAAAATCCCACTGGTGTGGAAAGGTACAAGCCCTTTGAGTAAAGAGAGGCTTCCTCTGTCCCACACTCACCTGGACCTTCTGCAAGCTTAACAAACCTGCTCGTCAGTCATGTATTCATGAACATTTTTTCCTCTACTGTCACGATAGTTCCTGATGTGACAGGTTGTCGGAGTCTCTCGACACCACAGCTGCCTTTTTTTATCTGCTGTGTTCCAGGTGGCAGATTGGACTGAAACTCAAACGACCTGAAGGTTTGGAGGTCTTTAGCCATCCTAACACTGTGGCTGCTTAATTAAACACCACTAAAATATACCAAACACCACTTAAATGATCGCCATGAAGAGAATGAACCCTAAAGACTAACATTTCCTCTAGCACCATCATATGGTCAAAACCTATCCAATATTTTTACCAATGGTTAAAAAACTGAAATTATGTTTAGGGCTAATATACAAATGTATGCTAAAACTCTAACTTATAAATATTTTAAAGCCAGATGTTAGTTTTTGTAATTATTGTATTTTTTATTAACTGGGAAAAAATCAAAAAGGAATTTTGTTCCATCTGTGAAATATGTTGCATGAAATACTGTATATAATATTAATGACTGAATTCATAGTGGCACAGTATAGTTGCACAGTTCTTAATATTAATCCTTTGTCTTGAAGTCTAACTCTGGGCATGGAAATTACGAAGATATAGATATAGATATTATTTATTATGTCTGTATATTACTTTGTCCAGGCTCAAGTATTTGTCTTGTAACAGAAAGGTGTGTCTTGTGTACCTGTTGTCTGTTCTTGAATCGAGAAGACACTGACGCCTGCAGCACAGAACAGCTGCAAAAGCATCTCTGTTATGTCACAGATCTAATTTAACTTTAAAAGAAACACAACATTCCTAGAGACAGTTTTCTGCCAAAATAAAGTGCACTTACTGTTTACTTTAGATCAAGGAGTAAAATAATAAGCTCACTTTCACTGGGGGTTTGTGCTTTGAATCTGCAGAGTAGAAGTTCCTGCAAGTGTAAACACAGCAGGATTTCTGTCGGTTTTATATAATCTTGTTCACCCCTGGTTATACATGACACTCTGGGAAATATCAAATTAAATCAGCTTGTTCAAAAAAGTCTAAGATAAATAAAGAGCTCTATTATTACTTTGGGCTGTTGTGACTAATAGAAGCCACAAAGAAAAAAATAAATAAAAAATCCAGACTACAGAACATCATGTTCCTCATCACAGTGTCTGGATGTTTTCATTGTTTGGCCTCCAAAGGTACCAGCAGAAAGACGGCAAAGAAAAAATGATTACACTTCTTAAACTAAGCTTAGTTACAGTGGTGGAAAGCAAATAAATACATGTGAAATTTCATTTCTGACTGTGATACTATTAACCCCGACTGAATCACTTCATTAACAATTATAATTCAGTAACACAATATAGATCACAGCGAAATGGGCTATTTTGCAACATTATTGTGTGATTGCAACATGACATTTGAATGGTTGTATTTGTATTTCTACACCCCAGTATTAAGTATGGTAGCAGTGAGTATTCCATCCACTGCTGCTGAATTATCAAACTGTAATATTGTGTGAAGTCGATGGTTTTTCCTGCTGGTTTGAACAGGACTGAGAAAGAGGGTGGAGACACAAGAGGATTCTTGTGTTTGTACTCATTATAGCATAATTGCCTATAGA
Source organism: Helostoma temminkii (assembly GCA_900302695.1). Taxonomy (NCBI): domain Eukaryota; kingdom Metazoa; phylum Chordata; class Actinopteri; order Anabantiformes; family Helostomatidae; genus Helostoma; species Helostoma temminkii. The sequence goes on along the minus strand of OMLM01013951.1, from coordinate 24,920 downwards.
GAGCTAGACTGAGCTGACCGGTTGATTACATAATAAGTGACATGTTTAAGAAAATGTCTATTATACTCATAATACATACTACACATATGTTGGGCAATGGGCAATTTACTTTACTTTGTTTGCAAAATAAATCTCCAGTGTCCAAATTCAGGCTTAGAGTTCAGCAGCAGAGCAGCTAATGAAAATAATTCATCTGCCACAGAAAACAAAACTGTTTCTCATGGGCAACTGCAGCTTCACAGGCTGTTCAACAGCACCACCAAGAGGACTGATAACATAATCAACTACCGGTGAAAGTAACTGTACTTTAAAGCTGCAAACTAATATTTTAGACATTTTCTAAGAAATTAGGTGTGAATGGGACCAGATGTATGGTGTTTAAGCTCTTCTAATCCACTTCATGTTTCACATCCACACCTTATTTTGATTTTGTTTTTTTGTGCCAACGGTAGCTAGGAGACCGGCTGTGTCACCAGTGATGTAGCTGCAGAAACTAGACAGGAGGGGTAAGGAAGTTGTGGCTGTAGCCTTTGCTTTGGTTCAAAGAAAGCTGTCTAAAATTAGTAAATGCCCCTTTAGGTACACGTGGTTCATAGTTATTAGTTACACAAAACACATGATTGAGTATTACATGACTTGTTGCATTACTCAAACATGTTCTTACAAACCTGTTTAATCCTTGTATATAAACGTTTACTTTTTCATAAATCGGCAACACGTTTGCTTTTTTCTTAATTAAAAAAAAAACCAAACATTTGATTTAAACTTTTACAGATTTTTTTTTCACTATTGAGAACATAGCTTTTAGGACTGCTTCATATATAATATACACTCTACTCTGTATAAAACAACATGAATTAAAATTAAGCGTGTAGCTTAGTCACTTTAAGTAAATTGCTCTATTAGTACATTTAACTTCAGAAGGAGAGTATTTGTGTCGGGATATTATTGAATTTACTGAAGTAACAACTTCAACTATTGCTGCAGAAAGCACAAAAGAAAGCAAATAAAACCACTTCAACCTGCTCTTTACACTTTATTGATAAGGAGGCACAATTACTGCTGGTGCTCACTCATCAGAATATGTGTGCTCCATGCCTTAAGTTCCTTTCTAAAGTGTGAGGTTTGCATTTGAACACATCAATGAATCAACATAAGGCACACCGATCAGCAAGGCACTGCATCTTTTTAACGCACTGGATAGTTACAGAACATCTTCCAACAGAATTTTCTTCATCGTCAGATCATAAGAGAACATACGAGTCAACACAAAAGGCATTTAAGGTGATGACACAGCACAGTCGACATCCTGAAGCAACAGTAACGTGTTCCCTTTGGACCTTTGAGGCCAGCATACAGTATAACAAACAAGTTGGTGACTGCGTGTACAAAGTGAACATGTCTGAAATGAAACTGATGAATGATGAGTGTTGCTGATGAACAGCACCAATACAGAGACAACATGAATACAACAAGCTCACAAGGAAGAAACGCTTCTCTCTGAATATGCATCAGTAAGAAAATGTGTACATAGCATTGTGCAACCCTCCCACACAAGAAATAAATGGGTTGTATAAAGGAGAGATTTGCATAAATAATATTAAACTCAATTTAAGAGCAAAATGATTTCACTAACACAACAGATTACAGTTAATGCTTAGCAAGGGATGAATAAATAGCCACTTCTGAGGATTTCCTCCTGATTTGGAAACTGATTCCAAAATGATGAGAGGTTAAGGCAGTCAGGTAATCTTAAGGAGTGTCACTCATGAAGTTGTGGTGGTAACACCCAGGAAGTTTGATACTGCATCTCACACATGCACACAGACAAACAAAATCACTATTCAAACACCAGAGATTAATGAAATGAAATGATCAGTCCTCTGACTTCCCATCCAAGATGCTGTCAAAGGTAAATGGGAGGAACTTGAAGCCCTGGCCTGAATAAAACTTAGTTTGGAACTCCACCCTGTAAAGAAAAACCAACAATGAGCAGAAAGGTTATTACAATAACACAAACAGGATGTACAGGTGATGATGATGAGGGTGACTAATAGTGAACTGAGAGACTAATGAGTCCTGCTCTTCAACCCACAGTTTGCACCCATCTCCTGGGTCTGGTCCTATAGCTAATCCTGTTCCCTTCTGGAAAATGATCAGGCTCTGTTTTTTTTTTAAAGGGCCATGCAAAGTAACGCTGTGGTGACCTTTTAGCCGAGGAACAGTTCTTTTGTCCCTGAATGTAATTTAGTGAAACTCAGTCACCCAGCATTCCTATGTGAACTACATTTATAGGGAGTGGCTGCAGCACAGGTATGCTCTTTTACCATGCCAACAGATTATGAAACCAGACTGACATTCAGCAAAGCCAGACAAAAATAATAATGAAGAGAAAACAAAGTCCGACAGTCGGACATCCCAGTCCGGAAGGAAAGGAGGTGACAGGAAGCCAGATATACACAAACAATATAAACATGGTAAATACACTAACATGGTTGGATAGTAGCTTATAGAGTCCAGGGGGAGGGTAAAAACAGCAATATCTTTCTTAATAGTAACTAATTCATTCAGCAAAATCAGTTTAAACAATGGTTGAAACAAGGCTCCTTTCAAACTACTACAAAATAAAAAACATTTCACACATGAAACTGAAATATTAGGAGAAAAAACTAACAGAAAATCCAAAGCATATACAATAGACAAATTTAGACACATTTGCTCAACTTACCAATGCAATCGCAGTGCATGCAGAAAGGCTGACAGGCCTTCCATAACAAGGAGGATGGCAATTGTGAGAACAGCAAAGAAGGAAAATATTACAGTTAAGCCAACAAAGCCTCCAATGCTTCTGTTAGAAAGTCCCATATGCATCACCATGGTCCACAGGACTTCTGACAATTCTGTGTGGTACAAAAGATAAACACACAGATTTCAATTTGCAGTGCAAATTCATTTGAGTGAAAATAGTGTTTATTTTCCTACTAAACATTTATATCCCTTAATGTATTTATGTCAGATTTAATTATAAAAGTTCTGACTTACGTGCATGAGCCAGACTGAGGGCCCACAGCCTCAGATAAGAAGCGGTGTTAGAGATACAGCCCAGACAGTACTCTATAGTGTGGATCGCCTGATGAACTGCCAAATCCGCAAAGTTAAACTGAGGGACAGAGACACAACAACAAAATGTAACCGCATGTCATCGTGAAAGTCAAGAAAACGTGTGTATAACAGGTCCTGAGATCCACATAGGAGGAGACGGTTTCATTGTGTGTGCATGATTATTCAGGTAATTGACAAGAAAGCCATTTCCCACTGTGAATCAGCAAATCCTCCCAAATTAGAGGAGGCATTGTTGTCTTAGGGCTCTGAGAACCCAACAAATCAGCTGCTCTGCTTATGCTTCATGCACGAGTGTAAGGAAGAATTGGCCTATTGGCGCCCACGGCTTGAAGAATCCCTGCAGCCCATATGTCGACCAGAGACTCCTACAACACACTGACTCATACGCGCACACAGACACACCTAGGAGCAGCAGGCAGTGGTTGACAGCGGAGTCAGAGCAGAAAGAAACAGATTTGCTAGACATGCACTTTGACAGGTGGGGATAGGTTGCAGTGTGAGTTGCAGCACGAGCTCCTGTCCTACCTCTTCCTCCTCGTGGGCCTTGAAAGCAGGTGACAAAAGGCAACTCTTGGTTATTGACAACACAAACACAGATGGACACACCGACATCAGTCGACAGGAAGGTCACAAGAGAAACCAGTCATTGTTACAACAATGTTACAACAATGACACATGCATTGTTAGTTCAATTTAGAATTAAGTTGTGGGTTATATCAGGTTAGTTTTTAGCATATACACATAAAAAACTCCTCACAAATCAGCATTTGTACACGTAAGTGCGTGGATGGAGAAACAGCGATATGATGACAAGCAAATCACAAAATAAGTTACATTTCTTAAATGTAATCACTTAATTTAATCTTGTCCTTATTATAGAGGAATAAACTTTACTGCAAAATTCAACATTAATCCTGATGTATAATAAAAAAAATATATAAATAAAACAAATTTTTCATTACCACAGTAGAAGTGGAAACAAGTGGAAGTGGAAACATGAGGTATTGGTTTCTGTTTCCATCAGCTGAATGACTGAATTATTCAAAGACGTGAGTAGATCCTATAACCTGCTTTTCCCCCACCCACCTCACCGAACTGCCGGCCTGCCACTACTCCAGAGGGAGAAAATGTTGTCAAATAGATGAATGATCGTAACGAGAACACTCCTTTACCTCATGTTCTTCCTCAGTTTGCTGAGCGAGCTGGTCATGCTGGATAATTTCAGCTTCATCATCAGTGGGCCCGTTTGTCACTGTGACCCCTCCAAAGTCCTGTGCTCGCTGTCACACAACATGGGTAAAGATAATAAAAAAATAGAAGGGATAATTAGTTACTTATTATACTACTACTTTACTATAATAGTAGGTCTTATCACATGGTGTGCAGGTTGCAGGGCCACTTCTTCTTACCTGGTTTTGCTTCTGCAAATGCTGTTTTCGTAAAATCAAAGGTTTCACTACTAACATACAAGGAACACAAGCCAGGGCCAAGATCACCAAGAGTGATTGTAAAATCATCTACAAATTCAGGGAAATGAGAGACAAATTATTGTGCTGTGGTTCATTTTGGGACAAAAGTATAGTTTGATATAAAAAATAAGATAGGTATCTGACCTGCCCTGCGTAGAGAGATTTGTTCGTGGGGTCATTGTAGCTGAAGAGGAACATGTTGATGAAGGTGATGAGGAGACTGGGAGCATCCTTGGACATTTGTACAGTGTATGTGGTCCACTTATAGAAGATCAGAATGATCAGGTATCCAAACAAACTGGCCATGAAGACAATCTCCGGGATAAATCCAAAGTAGATATTCAATGGCTTCTTGAAATACCTACAATCACAAACAGCAATTTATGTCAAACTCTGAATAGAAAGAAACACAACAAGAAATGCCAACAGAAATAAGGACCGAATTCTCACAGGTGGTTGAAGAGACTGAGAGTGACTCCAAACAGCATGTGGATGACTCCCAGGATTACAGACATCTTCATCTTAAAGGAGTTCAGGAATGTCAGCTTGTTCGAGGCAATGTTCCAAATCTGAGGGAGAATATCATCAAGTTACATAAAATATGTTGTTACACAAGGTTCTGTTGCACTTCCATTACCTATACAAACTAAACAGAATTAAAAAAAGAATTCACCGGGTCGATGCCAATGGGGTATGGTCCACTAAACACTCCAGGTATTGCAGGGTCCAACTGCAAAGTTGGATTGCCAGCAAGTGTGTCCAGCCTTTACAGAATAAGAAGAAAGATATGTTTTCAGATTTGAATTACAGCAGTCAGGTTTAAAAGCTTCCAGCTCCTGGCACTTATTTCCAATGAAACTTACGTCCAGTTGCCCCCTACTTGAGGATTGAACATTGGTTTGACACTCCACGAGGAGCCGTATACGTTGAGGGACTTGGAGAAGCAGTCATTGTAAATGGTGCCGGTGTAGATTGAGAAGATTCCCATCATCAGGATGATGTAACGTCCCGCAAACACCATGTTAAACATCTGCCACAAATAATTATTACATTTAAAATTACATGACAAAAGTTTAACATGCATGTCTAAGTAAAATCAAAAGACCTTTTTAATAAATAAACAGGTGCTGTATAGCAGCTGGGGGTGGTGAAGTGACTGATGATAGCAATGGTGGACCCATACCTCATTTTCACTCTTCTGGGCTATCAGTGTCCTCTCTCTCACCACAAGGAACAGGGCAGCAGAGGCCATAAGAATACCATGGCCCAGGTCACCAAACATGACCGCAAACAGGAAGGGGAAGGTGATGATGGTGTATGGTGCTGGAGACAAGGATGCAGGCATCGTGTGAGGTGAGGTGGAGGTGGTTTTGCAGGTGAGACAACACATTAGTGAAACGTGGCATGTCCCAGCAAGGTGATAATGGGTGATGACAAAATAATCACTTCCTCAGTGACTTTAGGTCAACACTAACAAACAGACTGGTTGTTTTATACATCAAAAGATCAACAGATTTAAAAGATAAAGGATAATACGGGCGAATTACACAGTGACACGAAGGTCAGAGTTGTAAAACTGAACAAAAAAAGAACATGTACCTGGGTTCATCTCACGGTAGTTGCCAATTCCATAGGCATCCACAATGTTTTGAAAGCCTGTAGTGAACTTGTTTGTCTTGTTATAGGTAGGTGGAGTCTGCTGGGTCTGCATCCTATTGAGGATGGAAGGCACAGTGGAGCCGCTCTTCTCCTGAAATACAGAGAAAAATGTTATACTGCATTTGTTTTACTATACTTGTGAGGACATAATGCATTCCCTAGTTCCTTACCATTACAACTAAAGCCCAGAAGTATTTAGGAAAGGACAGAGTTTTTATGATTTGGTTTTTACACACCACCATCATAAAAAAACATGATCAAAGTGCAGACTTTCAGCTTTATTTTAAGAGGTTTCCCAAAATATGTCATTTACCATTTAGGAATTACAGCCATTTTAAGCAGAGTGCCTCTATTTTTAGGGGCTCAATTCTATTTGGGCAACATCTTGATTGTTTTATTTTAAATTCATTTGTGTTATGTGTACGAAGGCGCAATCATAAAAATACTGGAGCTAACTGTAAATGCCAAACCCCAAACTTCACCTTAAACATTAACCCAAGTCTTAACCCCGAAAAACACTCTGAACTTGTGAGGACCAGCTAAAACGTCCTCATAACAGTAGTATTTAAACAAAATGTGTCCACACAAGGAAATAAAGACATGCACACACAATAGTAAATTTATTTTCTCATCGACTCTGCCTGGTCCTCTACAGTTACTCACCGTCCCTCTGCGCAGAGCAAACTGGATTGAGTCCAGTTCAGAAACAGGACACCACACCTCAGCAATCAGACATTTCTGAGTGACATCAATGTTGCAGAGGTTCAGAGTGTGATAGATGGCCTTCATCTTCCTGACCTTAATGAACCACACTCTGACTGTCTTGGCTGCAGCCTGCAGGACCCTCTGTCTGTGATCCTCAGTCTGGTTCAACACCTTTGGAGCACAGAAGAGTAGAGCTGGTCATGGCCAGAATTGAATTTTATATCCTACAAGATTTATTCCATACTTTAAATACAATTTATTAGCATCTGTCTTATGTTTTCTATAGCTCAACGCCCCTTTTGGTAATATTGGCTAGATTAAATAAAAACCCCTGGTGGATTTTCACAATTGAGGTAAGATTAAGCTAGTCTTTAAAGCCCTAAATCCATTAGGCTTTCCTGAGTTATAGCATATTACCTGATATGCTGTTATATGACTCACATTTAAAGCCAAATACCATGATCAACAAATGGCAGGTTATTAAGGCTCTGTGCTGTCTGTTTACAAGCACGGTCTCATAAGGTGTTGAAATTCTCACAGCTTATTGCTGTCAACTAGAACAACTAGAGATTCTTCCTACATGCACAAATACCAAGATACACATGCTCATCAGGTCTTAATTATGTGCTTAAATTTCAGAAAGAAAGGATGTGAACCATCTGGAATCATATCATTATCAGAATTTAATTGATATAGGCTAACGCAACGTGCTTAAGATAATAATGCATAAACAGCAACACGCACACCCACTGAACAGTTACAGTTCTTCTGGAAAAAGTAACCAAAACCTTGGATTTATTAAACGGGTCAAACCTCAATAAAGGACATCCTGCAAGTTCAGGATTAAATCTGCTGCTTAAATCTATTGTTCTTTACGGAACTGCTGCAGTTCAGCCATCTTCATAGGATGTTAGGTTTAAACAAAGCATCTCTGTAATGGGACTCTACAAAAGGCAGATTTTCCTGGTATGGGGCTGTTCTGTAGTAGATTTATTTTATGTATAAGAATGTTCTGCTGCATTAACCTCCTGACATTGTGACAAGATTTTTCCCTTGATGATGAGGAGCTGTCACTTGTACCTCCCATGACACTTATGCAAAAAAAGTGTTTTGTGATCCTTTTTTTTGTAAGGCATGAGTCACATCAGCAGATACGTCTTATGAATACCAAACTCATTATTACTTTGCAAAGCTAAAGAGGGACACTCTCTCTCTGGACACTCATCCTATCACTAGGTAATAAGCCACCATGGAGACATTCAACATTAAATGCAATGTGATCATTTTTAAAGATATTTCAGTGTGGAAAAAAAAAAAAAAAAAAAGGGGGAATGTAATGGATTTATCATCTCGGTGTTGGCAAATTTATGTCACTTAAAGAGAAGATACGATTGCTAAGATTCCCATTTCTATGATACAATTTTTTAAAAAGGACTAGAAATTTCATAAGTAACCTATTTATGAGTAAACACCGTGTGGGTGCTTTTCCCATGTGTGTGTTTACCATTTGCAGGTCATCAATTCGTGCATTCACTCCTGCTAGCATCTCTTTCCGCTCCTGAGGTGTTTCTGGACAAGGGTACAAGGTTGCTCTGAACCTGAGGACAGAAGTAGTAGTACAGATAAGGAACTTATAAAGTCCACTTTATAAATTGTGCACATTTGCACTCATTCATTTACCCCTCACAGATCTTCTTGACTCTATTCTTCAACTGGTCACCTTGGAAAAAGATGATGAAGACAGACTTGTGGACCTGGTCGCTCTGAGGAAATATAATGATGGTAGGATGTTGGTAGGAGAATGCTGAAGCATGAAATACGTGACCAAGCTTAAGAGATTATGAAACATTGTATTTATTATCAGGACTGACTGTAGCTGGGTCCTCCAGTGGATCTTCAATTTCCGACTGCCTCAGAAAAACATTTCCTCTACAAACTCTCCACAGCATCCTCTCAAATGTGGGAATACGTTCCCTGCCAATGACTCCAGCCACAAATCTATAACAGACAGAAAGATCCTGTTTATGTTGCCACTAATTATCTAAGCTGGTATGCATAAAACGTACGGGACTTATAAATCAAAATATATTCAAGAAAAATTAGAGACTATGCTCTGTGTATGCGAGCTAGAAGTAACATTCAGAGATGTTGTGACAATAAACAGCATTTAGTGCGTTCCGCTTTAGGTGACCTTTGTTACACGGCTAAGCCGACAGCTGGTGTGTGGGAGGTGGCTAATTGTAACAATTCTGCTTCATACACAGTTGACCAAAGTGGATCTGAAGTGAAAAACTGAACTGGGAAAAAAAAAGGAAAAAACAAAACAAAACAACATAAGAAAAGGACTCACCCCAGTCTGAGAGCAGCCCCTCTGTTAACCTCATTGGGCTCCAGGAGGGTGGATGACTCCTCCAGTAAACTGGGATCCTCCATCTACATGAATCATTAAACAAACATTAGGTACAATCAAAATATAATCACTGTTGCCACAACATTACTAAATACGCATAGTTATTAACACTATTTTAAATGATTATTATTTATGTTAATGTATGTGTTAAGGAGAAAGATAAAGAGTTGGTTTTCAGTACAGACATAATTGTAATGAATATTTATTCACCTCAATCAAAGCTCATAAAGAATATGTAAATAATGGTTTAGTGCGAAGAAGGAAATGAAGTGGGATTAGTGCTGGGCAAAGGTGGAAGGGCAAACATTTTGCATTGACAAATAAACAATGTGCACAGAACTACATGTAATAATTAATCTAAGTATTATCCACAAGTGGAATTACAGAATAGTGTGAGTAGCTGGTGTAAATGAATTAAGGCTGTGTGAGCAACTGCAAACAATCACAGGTTAAAACACTTGTTGCCAAATCAAGCCACAGTAAGTGTTTCTTTGTGTTCAGACACCTTATCAGCAGAGTCTCTGTTACAGCAATGAGAAGTGGAAATGACTCGGGTTTAGACTGAATGTTACAACCACGGTGATAAACAATTATAAAAGTCTGACTTCTCTTTCAGGCCACCAGAGTGTTAGTTATACTGTTTTGCAAGGCACAGTGGAGCTGACCTCATCAAAAAACTGTTGTGTGCGGCGCAGAATGTGCTTGAGCTCAGTCAGCTCCAGGAAGTTCTTCTTTAAGGCTTCTTGGTTGGTGTTTATTTCTTTCAGTTCATTCTCAAGCTTCTCAAATGTGGCCTGTGCAAACACAGAGAGCAGTCAAAAAAAGGAAGCTACAGACAACAGTGGTTTATGGTTAAGAGAGAGATCAGTCACCTCCAGGTCAATCATGTCCCTTGGGAATGGGACTTCAGGGTTCTCTCCTGTGTCCAGTATTGGGATGTTTGCCTTCTTTATTTCCTTCTCCACAAATCCTGTAAAAGAGAAGTAACGAGGTAAAAAGAGGGTTATGGCTGCACTATGTTTAGGGCTATACATGTTTGTATGATACCATTATACTGTTGTGGGAAGCAAATAAATAGGGGATGTTGGGGTTTAGGAATCTGAGTAGTAACATTATTACAACGTTATTTTTGACCCAGGACTCCTGGAAGGTCACAGACAACCTTGGAAAGAAAGATCAAAGCTCACTTACTCAGTTTGCGATCCATCTCTTCACATCTACGCACTTCATTGACAAACTTTCGCTGAAACGCATTAACATCAGGATTCAGCTGCAAGAAAAAGCACAAAGGTGAAGGTGAAGAAGAGAACATGGACTGGCATGCCTGCAAAGGAGTGATTATAAAGAAAACATAAAAACTATGAATCAGTAACATTTGTAATTCTGCATTGCAACTGTAACAGTTGTTTATCCTTTCACTAGTAAGACTGTTGTCAGTCTAATAAAGTCTAACAGAGAATAAACTCTTTAACTCTGTAACAAAACTCTGGTCAACTGATATGTTTTTGTCAAAAGCTGATGCCAATCTTTATAAAGCAGGAAGGCCGATGGTCAAATAGTTCAAAATAAAGAGTCTCAGTTTTATACAATTAGCATAAGTCAGGGAGTGGAAAAAGCTGTTTCAATCTAAAAATGTGGGAGACACCTGGATCTTCTGGGAGATGATGGAGATCATGGTCTGTATTTTGAACTATTGAACTATTTTTAGTGGCATTTTACTTGCTTTTATTTCAGCAAATGTAATTTAAAAAGAAATGCTAAAGATCATTCCAAAAAATTTATAATATTACTATCAGCCAACCACTAATAGTATGACTTGTAAAGGTCATAATGTTGAATGTTTTAAGATGCTGGAGGGTAGTTTGATCAAATAAACAAAATAACCTCGCTGATACACAGACCTAGTGCGTTATAGCCAATCCTATAAACAAAGCTTCTCTCAGGCTTTTCAGGAATGGGCTTTCTCATGCATGGAATGAGGGTCAGCAGTGAGCACATGATGAACACGATGCTCAAGGCATTTTAACAGCATGTTACTGATGAATATTTTTTTTAATCACCACAACTGTTGGCAGGAATTTTCTGAGCCTTTACACCACAGCTCTCACTTCTGGAAACCAAGTTGTAGTAGGTAGAAAGAACATTATCTAGATAATGTAGCAATTGGGACTTAGAGGACAGCAAAGGTGAAGGACAGAAATGGACTTACATCACGAAACTGCACCATCCCAATCTCTCCCAATTCACTGACACAGCAGTAGGCAGCTTCGGACTGGAGGAAGAGCTGAGCCAGTGTCATCTCTTCACTTCTGAAGAGTTCCCCCATGTTGCTGAAGGATGTGAGTGCGTTGCACTTTTAAATCAACCAGAATCTCTAGAAACTGAACATTAAAAGTCTATTAGCAACACATATTAGCTAATTTTTAGTGCAAGTATTAGAGCACCCTAGAGCAAAGCATAAAGGATATAAGAGGTTCACTCCTCTGTGTGTGGCACGCTAGTGTTAAAACTACTAATAATAAGAGAGGCCAGTACCATTTGAATGTTACTTTAACACAACTGTGAGAAGCTGATCCTGTGATTGGTACAGGAGTGTAGTTATGTAGTTTTTAAAAAGGAAAGAAAAAAAAAGAACTTTTAAGTGATAATTGATTTTCTACTGAAAATTGATCTAAAGCAGGTTAACAGCTAGTGTAGGCAGACTGCATTTAACTAAATTGAAAGGTGAAAACTTTCTCTGAACATCTTGAAACAAACCATCATAACTCACCCTAAAACCACCACAAAGGGCTTATCTGTGGATTACAGTGCAGCATGTGACCTGTAGCTCTGGTCTCACACTGCATCGCTGACTGCACATTCACTGCTTCAAAGCCTTAGAGCTGGTTTGACTAACATCATAACTTCTGATTAACCTAGAGTTGAACCGATTCGCCTTTAGCTAATTAATTAACTGTCTAACACATCGGACACCTACTGTAACCAGCTTTCCTGACTCCGCAGCGTCACCTGTCAAAGCTGGACAGGTCTACGGGTTAAGAAATAAAACTCCTGCTACAGCTACTTTAGCAACGAAACAACAGGACTCCACCTAAACCATTAACAGCACACAGCAGTTAAATAATAATGTAGCAAAGCTAACTGATGATAACTTTATTAAACGTTAGCAAAACAACATCAGCCGTCAGGTGCTATTCGGACTAGCAAACACTAGTAAAGTGTAACTTTAATATTGAAAACACGGCAACGGTATCTTAGCAGTAGTTAGTAAAACTTTACTGACACTTAGTAATTAGTGTTATTAAGCTAACTATGATAACGCTAACTTTAACTGTTACTTTAACTGACTCGTTATCTCAGTTTAAAATGGAAAGTATGTCAAGCTAACAAATTAGCTAAAGCTAACTTACCACACCTGTTGCTCAGTATTCAACTTGTCCCACAACAATAACATCAACCCTGGAGTAGTTTAAATCGATTATAGCGTCAGATATCTTCTAATTCACCAAAGTTTTCATCAGACTGCCCTTACTGAATATGTGGAGTGCCAGGCTCCCTCCTCTTCGCCTTCCGCCTTCGCTTCCTCAGCAGTGAGGAAAACTAGGAACAGGTCGGTAGTTTAAAGCGGAGCCTCCTCCTCTTCTTCCTCTTCTTCTTCTTCTTCTTCTTCTTCTTCTTCTTCTTCTAGTCAGTGTGACCTGTACTGGGCGGACTACTGCCCTCTACAGGACACAGTAAAATAGCTCTGTCACGTTCAGACCTGGGTTTGTAATTACTGTCTTATAATCAGATTGTTCTGGTTGGTTCCTCAGATGTTTTTTGGTTTTTTTTCGGCCAAGGAATGATTCAACGAAAATACATAAAATCCCTACATCTGATAATCCATTAGAAAAAAAGGCTCATATGTCAGATACTGCTATCTGTAAAGCTCTTTGCATGAACCTGCACAAAAGTTTCATAAATAATAATAATTAATAATTTGTGACCCGTGTTTGCGCATTGAAACGGTGCATGGTGAGTTTTCCCCAAGGCCCTTTATGAAACCAACACCAATAAAAATGTGCTAAAACTCATATGTCTACATAAGTAACGACTACCAACTGTACAAACCTGACAGCAAATACTTATAATCCATCAAAGTGATGATAATCGGAGTAATATCAGCTTTCTGTGACTACCAAGATAAACATTTTATTAATTCCTTTCAAATGACTTTATTTTCTTGATCTGTGCTGACTTCACAAATAAAATGTTGTAGTTCTCCATGGTGACCAGTAGAGGGAGGTAAAACATCTATAATAATAAAGACTCAGGTCAAATGTCAACTTCATCTGGCATCACGCACAGTGCTATTATTGGCAGTTGTTATTAATAACGTCATTAACATGCATATGAATAACATGATTATTTACTTAACTACTAATATAACAACTGCAATTTTAGTATTATGAGAAATGTACTTAATAAATAGCTGTTTTGATAACATTTTTCTATATTGTGCAGACCCGTCAGCCGTCAAGATGTTTGAATATATAAGATGAATATTAACTAAAGCAACACCCACTTCTATCTATCTATCTACCTATAATCAAGCATTGTCACAAGGCAACACAATAAGCAGCGTTGGTGTATTATAACAAGCTACAAATAGCTGATTAATTTGTAATGCATTTATTTCCCTTACGATTAATCATTTAGCGACATGACATCTACATGTGTAGAGAAGCCATGGATTCAGAGATACGTCTTGTCTCTGATGGCCCTTATCTTTCCCTGTTGGAGGAGTGTCATGTAAAATAAGAGGAGGAGCCTGAGGCCTGGAGTTATGCTCCACTGTGCTTGGGGACAGCATGAGGTGGAGCCCAAGGATCAGGGGGAGACATGGGCGGGGGCTGGGAGTAAGAAGGGAAAAGTTTGACAGGGTGGTTTCACAGGGAGAGAGCAGAGACATTTGGGTCAGGGCATACATGCTTCAGCTGTGAGAGGCCCCACTCCCCTTGGCTGGCTGGCATCCCAGAGCAGAGACAGAGAGAGTTGATTGAGAGAGACCGAAGGTGAAGAGAAAGTTAAAGTATAAGGTAGACTAGAAAGTGGTGGAGAAAGACAGGACACAGCATTAGGGACTAAGTTCTGTGAAGTGTGGCTCCTGAAGATTGTATTTCACTGGTGTATTTTTATCTTTAGTGAGTGCGCAAGCCGTTTGCATTTAGAGTTGACAGCAATGGCAGATACAAGTGTCAAGAAGGAGCACGCAGCCCTGGCAGAAGTGCATTTTGATGATGAAGAGGTAGCACTGGTGGGTGCTGCCACTGATCCAGCCGTTGAAGATGACGACTCTGCTGATGAGGGGGGCTTGGTGCCTGGCCCTGGCTCTGGAGGCAGAAGTGAAGCCCAGATGAACGGGGTCATGGTCCTGTCTCTGCTAGACAAGATTATTGGGGTGGTAGACCAGATCCAGCAAACTCAGCAGGGGCTTGAGGCCCGGCAGGAGACCATGGAGAAGTCAGTGTCAACCATCCAAGGGGAGCTGGCTAAGTTGTCCAAGAACCACGTCGGCACTGCCAACACTGTCAACAAAATGCTGGATAAGGTGCGCAAAGTCAGTGTGAACGTCAAGACGGTGCGCAGTAACCTGGAGAAGCAAGCGGGCCAGATCAAGAAGCTGGAGAACAACGAGAATGAGCTTCTCAAGAGACGCAACTTCAAAGTCCTCATCTACCAGGTGAAGGGGGGGATACTGTGGCATGTAATATACTTAAGAGCTTGCACTTTATTGTTTTCATCACATCATAGCAAATAATAGGTCTTTAAGAATATGGTGATCGTAGCCAGGTTACAAGTGCATGTTGATTTGAAAAGGGGTATGCCGCATTGCCCACATTACAAAGAGTAGGGATGATGTGTAAAATGCACTTCAGCTCAGCACAGAGAGTTAAGCATCACACAGTTGACCCTTGTTGGTGCAAATAAAAAGAAGTGTAATATTTTCCCGGGATGCAGGCTCAGCTCTGCGGTTTCCATGACCTCAACGTCTCAATCACATTTTCCTAAAGCTTAAACTGCAGTCCACCACTTACAAACTGTATAGTTTGTGTTCACGCTCAAACAGAGGTGGGTTCCTCCTCTCACTGATGGAAGGAACGCTAATAGTTGCTTCTTTGAAAAAAGTAAAGGCAGGTAGTGACTTCTCCCATTCCACAGGGTTTCATGATTACCCAGTGCAACTAAATAAAGACTCCTGGTGTAAATAAAAATATAAGGCTTATAAACTGTGGCATGAGGGTCTACTTGAAACACAACCAACGCCCCACCTCGGCGTGCTCAGAGGACAGATCGTTGGCAGGCTGCTGCCGTGTAAGATGAAGATGTAGTTTTTATTATGAAGATTTCTCAAGAGCGAGAGACTCTTAATGGGTGTTGGTGTAAGAACAGATATCGGGGCAGAATAATCCACATGTGAGAGTATGACGATGATGCGCTGACCAGTTTAGTTGGGATTTCTCTATTTAACAGTGTGTGAAAAGATACGGCTCCCTAAGATCCGTAATTTGTTACTAGATAAGTCAAAGCACTGCAGCTTAAGCACATTATATCATGTCTGCAGACGAGCTGTAAAAGAGAGACAGTTTTCTTTAAAACATTAGTAGCATTGAAGTAGAGAGTCGAAAGCCTCTCGTGTGTGAATCTGTGTTGGCAGGCATCAATGTTTTCACGACCCCCTTCTGGGATATTCACTGTGGGAGCAGGTTACACTATTGGTATCTAGTAGAAATCCAATCATAGATACCAGGCCTTAATAAATTACTCTGCAAAGCAGGTGCCTGCTGCTGTGTGTGACACTGATGGAAGATGTGACTCATTTTGGGAACTTGCACAATGTTATAAAGGCGTTTTGCTCTGGATTTGTAATTTTGATAGTTTTCAACAACAGAATAAACAAGTCTAAATCACTTCCTGTTGGTATTATCTCAGAGTAATGCCCTTATCACAGTTTAAACTTGGTGACTGTCGTATTTTCACAGCGGTTGTAGGGGCGGCAGCTTCCATGTTGCAGAAGCTGTTTTGGGCTACCACAATCTATTTATTGCCAGAGGATGGCTGTACCATGACCAGTTTAATTGACTGACATGTAAACTGAGCAGATATTGGCAGCACACCAAACTAACACTGGCTCTCAGTCAGATTTGCCACTTTCCACTGTCTGTTTGTGTGTTAATGTGTTAGAGTGAGACAGGGGTAAAACTAGAATTAGGGTAAGAGTTAGGGTCAGAGTTTAGCATGTAGAGGTTATGGTTAAGGTTACATCAAACGTGCATGGAGTGAAGGTATGCTAGTTCAGTGTGTGTGAGTGTCTGTTGTGTGGCCACCCCTCAGCAATATTGGCTTTCATGCACGGTTTAAATGTCAAGCGAGACTAGAATCTAAGTAAGATGAGTGAAACATTTTAATAGCATTAGTTTGGCTGTATCCGTTGTGTTGAGCTGATACTGACTTTAACTGCAGGTGCAGTATTTTTATTGTTATGCTACCATGTCGTGGCACTCTGAAAATAGCCACTTCAGGATTTTTAGCTTGAAATACTATGACAGTGATGCTTTATAATTAAACCTGCAACCGTGGTGGTATGCAGAATCCCCTGGTAACAGGGTGTGGCAATAAAGATGTTTACCAAAGGCACATCACAAACAGGGCAGCGGTGGAAGAAGTACTCTGGTGTTTTCCATGAGAAAATGTAGCAAAACCCCAGTGTAGAAATAATCAGCAAAGGAACCAGCAAATACAATCCACTTTAGAATCATAAATGTATAAAGGACTGAGTTTAAAATTTGAAACTTATGTTCGTGGAGAGTTGTTAACATGTTCCCACTCCTGGCTGGTGGCTGAGGGTCTGTGCCATCATCAGAGCTCTGTGGACAGCTCCAAATTTTTACTTGTCTGGCTGTCTTGCTTGCAATATTACTGATCTTTATAGACCAGTAATCATTTAAATTGAAGCAAAAATAATTAGCCTAAATTAGCTCTAAATTAATTTTTTCCTGAGTCGCACATCAAGCGACACTAACAGGTGTTGTATCTTGTTGCAGTGTTTGCATACAGCAGTAGCTGACAGGAAGTACACGCAGATCAAAATGTAACTAAATCTTTTTTATCGGTTTATCGGTAACACTATGGCTTTGTGATTGAAGCCCCTTAAGCGAACTGTGTAAGCAGCTTATTACGACCCATGGGTACGTTTCATTGTGAAGCACATTTACTGGTCATGTGAATCAGTCCTTTTAAGTAAATACCCCAAAATGATGACATTTAAATAACAAAGCCCACCAGTGGTCAGAGTCAGACTGAAGTCAGGTGATGTTTTAGAGACACAAAATCTTAGAAGAGAGGAGGTCAGGTGGACAGATGGGTTAATAAAACAGGAGAAGGAGGAGCCATCTGTTTATTTCCCATTCCACACTTAAGGGCAATGAGTAGTTCCAGAACAAAATGTTGTATAATGTATCATGAGCTGTGTGGTTGTCACCAAATCCTCAGATTTGATAAGCAGTGTGGCATAACACCAGCAACACTATCATGTGAAGCTCAGCTTACCATATGTACCATGCTACCATGAAGATGTATGGAAAAGGGGTTCCTGCTGTATGACGAATCCAGGCTTCCCACTACTCTGTAATATAGATGATGATTTATTTGACTTAGGTGCAGGCAATGTTCTACAGGGCCTCTGGTCCACAGGCAGATGGACCAAGCACCAAGTGTTTCAATTACACATGTTTCTGACACACATATCAATATTAATCCCTTCTGTAATTACATTTATGAGGGGAAATGTGTAATTTAATTACACCCTTTAAACAGCTGATCTGAGCTCATCATCGTGCGTTTCATAATGCACAATCTCTGTTTAATTATGTGGATTAATGCAGTTTATGCAGTCTGATCGTGTGTTTCCATCAAAGTGTGAGACAGTACTGCTGTGTGTCTGGAATCAGGGCGTGTTTGGCTGCAGTTCAAGGACAGTGATAGCCATGTGGTCAACTCTATCAGGGAGATGTAACACTTCTCAGTTGCAGGCTACATATTCACCGGCAGCTTCACAGACCTCCAAGAGCACAGATCACAGCCAACAAGCTTCGCCACCAGACCCAGCTCATTTTTCTTTAATAGCTTTTAACCCAGCCCAGCTCTGTAATAACTCAATTCCACTTACTGCAGACACAGTGATCCAGCCACAGCTATTAGCCACTTCAGCTTTCTGAATCTTTGTTTCCAGACACAAATCAAATCTCAGCCTTGCAACAGAGAGTGAGGTTATGAAGCACTTAGCCAGAGAACAAGCATTTGAGGAATACCAAAAGCATTCGACCAGCAGCACTAAGTTAGCATTGTGATTCATCCCACTGGCATCTCTGCTTGTCCTGCCAACATGCCCACTTGTTCCCCTTCCTTCTTCTCAGTTTCGCTCTGCTTTACTTCTCACTATCAATTGAGCTCCTTCTACTCCCACTCAGACTTCTAATCCAGGACGAAGGGCACGGCTCATTCAGTATTTGTTACACCACTTATACCCTGCAGTCATTCTCTTCCATCTTTCCTCTCTGTCCTTCTCTCCTGCAGTGCGCCTCTTTTTCTCTGCAAGTGGAAAGATAACTGTCAGGCTCCGCATTTCACTATTGCATGTCAGCTACTGTGTCAACTTCCAGTACCTGGTGGCATGTGAAGCCCTCCATGTAAAATGTTGTCATATAGTTTGAGTATGTGAGTTACTTATTGACAAGAATTATATGGACAGTATGCACTACAATACAAAAATAAGACAATAAACCCTTGGGAGTTAACCCATATAGAACTATACAACCATGATTAACTTCTTAAGACACATTCTTAAGACATTCTTCAAAATGGTGGACCAGTGGACCTCTGTACAGATACACAGTAAGAAACATCACATTGCTGCATGTCTGTCTTCATATTCAATGGACAGGTTTGTGAGCTTTATCAAATTTTTTTATCTTCTTTCATCTCTCTCTCTCTCTCTCTCTCTCTCTATCTATCTATGTACTTATCTTGTTGACACACATTTGGTATGTGACAAGGAACAATCCCCTAAACTAGGGCAAACTATTCTTTTCATTTTCTTTGTAATTCAGTTATATTTTGGGAAGGCCTTTGTCCCTGTTTGTTTGTTATGTTGTCTTTCATGTCACTTTTATACTGATAAGAATCCCCTGCTACCGTTCATCTACATTCTTTCTTTTGCTCTTGTGAAACAAAGATGCATTTTCAAGTTGTTACTGTGATAAAAATGCATGTTTATGCTCATGGGACCAACAGTTTTGAACTGTTAAGTCTCACTAAGGACTATGAGTTGCTCAGGCATAATGGGACGTGTGTAACTGGATATAGTCACATACAGTACATTTGATCTCTGACATTCTTTTTCAGGAGTGTGAAGGTGGATTTACTGATAGTTTGTTGTAGTCTTCCCTGAGATCCCGTTGTCAGCTGTTTATAGCAGAAAGACGATCAATGTTATTTTGTCATGGCACCTGTCTTTACATAATTGCTGTTCAAGTACGTGTCTAATATGGTTGTTTATTAGTTCCATATTGTTTGAGTGTTTAGGATAGTTATATGCAGAGTAAGAGAGTGTAACCAGGGCACCACTGAATTATCTTGTAAGCTAATTGTGTAATAATCAATTCAATCTTTTTATTGACTAATCCATTTTATGCCCTTTACTAATTCAGCTACAGTTTATATACCTAAATCTACCAATAGGAATTATTGAGGTAAAAAGGTAAAAGTCAAGGTACATTATAACATTGTCTATAAATATAACCAAAGTGGTTAGAGTTATTTACTGACATCAATTATTTATTAATTTGTGTTGCACTTAAACCTAAAATAATACTGCATATCTTGAATGTCTCTGTATCACTACCACGTTAATCATTTGTGAGCCTACATAGGCTCATCTACATGTATACAGCACGTCATACACTTTTTTGTCGCTCCTATTAAAATAACTAATTTTATGTTCCCTGTTGCCTGATCCCAGGCCACAGCTGCCCTTCCATCTCACCAAACATCACAATCCCACAGCACCAGACAGACTTAACCAGCTGGGAGACTCATCAGGTCACCCTTCGCTTTAATCAGTTGTAGTTGTCGTCCAGGATCTTGGCCTGTTAACAGAAATGTGTCCTCATACCATATCACAACTCTAGATAAGCTCAGTGCTGTTTATTCCAGGGTTTGCGTGAGCACCCTTCATCTACGGGGATACAAATTTTAGTTATTATTAAAACTATTATGCTACTTTTGATTATGTATCAGCTGCAAAGCAGTGAAATGATGTGGCTTTTAGTTTTACATAACAATATTTTACATTGTTGGGTACATACTGTATGCTGCATTTTACTTAGCGTTTTTATTTTTTACTTTAAATGTAAAGGTTCTCCTCGCTCAGATTGTTGACAGCATTTCTAGACACACACACTTAGCACCAACACTAGAAGCAGATTTCTGTGTCAATAAAACTGAAACCATCTGCGTATCTAGGTTTCACTGTAGATGTGGCATTTATACTTTTTTATTTAAAGTTACTGTTAAAGCAGAATCTATACATTTACTGTTAATATAAGTAACTGTTATTTCTGTAACCTAACACATTGCATGTGAAAGTAAAGTGTGGTCTCTGCAACAGTCAGGTTATCCTGGTGGTATATTTCCCACTGCTGCTGCAGTGGCTCGCAGTTCCTGTCACTGGTATGTGAGTTATAGGCTGTCACTAAGAGCGTGCCAGGACACTCTCTGGGGTTTGGGTACCCTTAGGATTAGATTTTGCATGCACATAGATGTTTTGGATGATGAATCTATAAATAATACAATTAGAAGTTAAATTATGTTATCAGTGTCAGTGGCTAACTTTGAAATTAAAATATATTTACAGTTTATTTCTATATTTTGTAGATATAGATATGGGTATAAGTTCTTATGGTTTCTTAGATGTCACTATTTCCATAAGTCTACATTTTTTAGAATACACATTTTTTTAGATAAGGGAAGAATTTCTAAAAGGTTTATATATTATATATATAAATATATGTAGCTGCACATCTGAATTAAAGCTATGTCCATTTTTCCATGTATAATGGACCCGTTGCATTATTCTGTCTCAAAGAAACAGCACAGCTCAAAACTAAGCAAAGCAGAGTGAGTGATTTAGGTGTATTTCTTCCTCTACCAACAGTTGTTGTTGCCAGAACTTAATGATAATTAATCATCAGCCTGAAGTATATCAATACCTTTCCAAGTTTCTTCCCGGTACTGTATTCATGTTGGCCAGAAGGAGTTGTACTGTGTGTGTTTGTTACTGGCTCATCTGGTAGTGAGACCAGATATGTTGTATGGACTGGAGACAAAACTGAGACAGGAGGCAGAGCTGGAGGTGGCAGAGTTGAAGATGAATGGACAGGACTAGGAATGACTATGTTAGAGGACAGTGCAGGTAGTATGATTTGGAGACAAAGTGAGATTGTTAGGGTTAGATGGTTTCGCCATATGCAGAGAAGAGATGTGGAATATATCAGGTGAATAACGCTGAGCATGGAGGTGGAGGAGAGGAGGAAGGCCCAAGAGAGGGTTTATGAATGTGGTGAATGTGAACGTGTAAGATGTTGGTGTGCTAAAGCAAGATACGAAGAACTGAGTGAGATGGAGACATATGATCCACTGTGGCAACTGTGGCGTAGCAGAAAGGAAAGAAATTTTTACAATCTTTGGGTGAATATTAAAATTATATTAAAAAGTTAGAAAATGTAATTTAGCTGAACATCTTTACTACAAACTGGATGGCACGATTAGCAACAGCCTAATTATATAATATATTCCAGCACTGTAGGTTCCAAGTCACCAAGAGACATTAATGGAAAAGTTTATTTTCTAACTATGTAACTATGGCCTGGGATTGCAGTGGTATTACAGTAGTAGATGTAGGAAAACTGCAAAATGGAAAAGGGTTCCCCCTTTAGATTCCTGTGTGTAAAGAACCAGGGAACTCCCTTCCTGTGCTGTGCACACATTACATCACCATGTGAGATATACAGGGCCTTCTCTTTGAGTCAGTCTGTCATATTTCCAATAGAGTGTTTAAAAGAGAGCTTCATGAACAGAGTCTGCACTGTACAAAAGCCAGTTTCCTGAGGTAGTAGGTGGCTGGGCCCACCCTCTGTAACTATTAGAGCTTTATTTATGAAAATGTAAATAAGGCAGGGATTAAAGCGTTGCAATTCAGGTCTATACACGACTCTAACATGCAAACCTCTACTTCTGATTCATGTCAGTTTCCTCTTTTGGCCTTTCCCCATCCTGGAGGGGCATATGGGTCAGTGATATTACTCATTGTGAAAGCTAAGTACACAGCTGCAAGGACTGGACAGGATCAGACAGCTGCTCCTGTGACTCACTGGAGAGACCTTTCATCACGCTGCCTCAAAAGGAACGGTGTGTGTCTGTCTATGTGTGTGTTTACAAGCAAGCAGTGTGTGCATGCATGTAGCAGGATCAGGATCGTAAATGTTGATGCACATGGATTCATAGTTCAAATAACCAGCTCTGCTACATTTCCTAAATGCATAAGTCAGTTATTATTAAACAACAAAGTTTCTAATAATATTTAGTTTGAATTTAAAAAATAAAAAACTATGAACCTCAAGTATTTCTTATATTTTCTTCTTATATTTTTTATGAATATTTTGAATTATTTTGAATATTTTAGGTGTTATCTTTAAAGATTTTACACATTATAATGAACATAATGCATATTGTGTGCAACAAGCAGATTTTTTATTGTAATTAAACAGTTATCCATATGTATACCACAGACATGTTCATGTTCATGTACTAATGCTGCTAATAGCAGCCATTGTCATTTAAATAATTGGATTAGTGGAGGCCTAGTAACAGCAGACAGAGAGATGGAGATAGAGAAAGTTAGGTGCCTGCAGGTTTAGTCAAAGCTGCTGTTGTCTCCATACAGTGTTGACTGAGAGCACTGTTTGCTGTGTTGTCCATGGTAACAGTCAGTGGTAAAATTACTTCTGAGCCCCTGTATGATTCAGACAGAGAACACTTGCCTCTGGTAATATTTATACAATACTATACATACATTGCTGTTGTTATATCAACACCCTAATGTCATAGACTTTTTGCTTGCTTCTACTCTATACCTGTAATTTAAGCTGTTTACCAAAAATATTGCCATCATTCTGCTAGGACCTTTAATTATTTGCTTATGTTGCGCCTGCTTCTGAGAGACAGATGATGACTTGTCTGAGCAGATTAAACAGAGAGAGAGAGTTTCCACAAACTCTAGACAACTTTTCCATGAGATATATTTCACACCACTTGCGGAAAAGAAACATTAGTAATAGACCTTCTCATAGTAGTACACACACACATGCAGTCACCATTCCCTTCACTAAAACCACACACACAAAGTGCCAAGTTTTCCACTGCTTCTAAGATGTAGAAAGGTGAGACCGGGAGACCTTCCTTTACTTTATTTGTAATTATGCAGGAAAATACAAACAGAGACTGATGAAATCACACTTTCCACAGTAAGCTGAGTCAAGTTTTAAGAATGTTAACAACAAAATGTTCCAATACGCAATGTTCCTGTTTTTGGATATGGGTTCCCAAAAGTCAAATGAGTATTTCATTGAAGCATATTTTTTAATATGCGCTCTAGTACTGTTATATAAATTTTAGACAAGCAAACATATATCTGTGGTGGGTTATATGTTGGTTGATAAGAATTTATTAATATACAATGCTATGTAATAGGACATCATCTAGTCTTGGTCTTGTCATTTTCTGTATTGTTATTATGTAAAATTACAAAATTACATTTGACAATGTAGTGTGAGAAATCTGACATAACATACAGTAAACTGGTCAAACAAGACCTCAATACAGCATCCTTTAGTAAGTAAAGAAAAGCTTTGTTGTGCTTTTTTCATTAGTTTTCAGGCTCCAAAAAATCATACATTTGACATTGATGGTCTTGATTAGCATATTGAGGAAGTTATGAAATAGGCGAAACTGACTGGACCAAAACTTCCCCTTTTTAGTACGACCTCAGCTACTCCCAGGATTGCATGTACTACTGTTCAGCCATGGAAGCTTCCTGTTCAGGCATCACAGCTGCTACATTTTATATGTTCACAACTCAGCTTCATGGGGAAAAAACTATCTGTGTTTTCTGTGTGTGAGAGTGTGTGTACACATTTTAGCAGGAGTACTCATGCATAGTTCTGCATTTGTAGTCTTAAGTTGTTTACTCCAGGAACACAAGTTCATTTGAACAGCTCCACACACACACAGCTATTCACAGTGTGCAGTGTTTTTAATGCACTATGAACTCACTTTGCTGTTTTTAGTTGTCATGTAACGTAACTCTGATAAGAACAGATGTTGCAGTAGGATTGCTATCTGTTTTTAATTCTGGCTTTGTGTGCATGTCTGTAAAGCAGGTGCTAAATTTATTTTAG
>OMLM01013950.1:49362-71376 GCA_900302695.1 Helostoma temminkii | reverse complement strand
GGAACTGCCAGCGCCACCTGCTGTGGGTAAGTGTATGATGGATTCAAAATAAACTCTTGCTTGTCAGTTGTGCTCTGTGCTGCTGTAAGTAAACACAGGTATTTAAGTTATATGGATGACTAAGCTCTTTTATTAAATCACATTACTCTTTCCTTCGTTGGGCTTGTTGAAATTAGCACGTGTTTAGAATATTTTGATTGCTCATACATCTCAGAACAGATGCTCACTCATCAGCACATCTGGCTGCCTGCCTCTTTCTTTCCTGCCCTTTACTTTACTCCCTCTCCTCACTTGCTTAGGCATCCTTCCTCTGATTGTATAACTAATGTGGGATGTCTGTGCTGCATGGCTAAAATCCAGACATAAAGCTGATCATTGACTTTACTTTGTGTGATTAGTAGACAGGCCAATCTGAGCCAAAAGTGTCCACTCTGTGCAATTAAGCTACTGCAGATCATTCAGAGAACACTCCCAGTCCTGATAAAAGTGTTGCCAATGTGTCATAGAAAGACAGATATGTCACATCTTTTATATCATTCTAATGAATGTAGTTTGTAGTTTGTATCATTCATCTCACTCTGGTCAAAGATGATTAGTTCTTCTTCTACCTTCTCTTACAATCCATCTCTCCTGTTCACTGTCACACGTGACTTTTTTAATTATTGAGAAAAGCATAAGCTTTTTCCGTAGTATTTTATATAACGTAGTATTTCTACAGTACTAGGTTTTCTACTTTGAGTGATTATGAATGAAATAATAAAGTTCAAATTTAGTTTTCAACAGGACAGGAAAGTGTGGTATTGTTGTTGTTTACTCTACGCTGCTGCTTAAAAAGTTATTTTCCAAATTCCTTACAATATATGTGTAGCAATAATTCTATAAATTACCCTAATAATGTGTTGCACTGTGCTGCACTTGTGGATTTTTTTTGTTTACTATATACGCACATGTTACAGTTGTCACCTTTTTTTGTGATACTATAACAAATGTTGTCGTTGTATTGGTTTCATATTCGTAATTTTGCTTCGTGTGTGAATTCAGAGGAAGATCTGGCAGTGAAACCTCAGAAAGAATGGGTCCACATGGATAAACTGGAGCCAGAAAAGCTTGAGTGGATGAGAGACTTGCCTGCACCCAGACGGAAAGGAACCAAGAAGGTAAAGTGTTCCTTTTGCCGAAATGTTTACCTTTTAAAGGCTGTTAATTTATGACAGTCATCCAGTGCATCTGCTCGTTCTTGGTCTCCTGATAGGCCATGCAGGCTCGTTTTGATTTTGCTGGTAGTTTGATTCCACCCACTGAAGATCTGCCCACACACCTGGGTCTGCACCACCATGGAGAGGAGCCGGAGGTCAGTAGGCAGTAATTCTGTCCTTTTATTACTGCTTTTACACTATGTATCTGGATTCCACAAAACACATGCGAACACAAGCCACTTTTATGTGAAGCAGAATTGCTATTGCTTTGGTGTAACTCTTGACAATGAGGTTTCTCCCCAGCGGGCAGGATACTCTCTGCAGGAACTCTTCCTCCTGTCTCGGAGTCAGGTCATCCAGCAGAGGAATCTGGCCCTCAGCACTGTGGCCAACATCCTCACAAAGGTACACAGACGGGTACAAACTCATTGTCGCACATATCTCTGTTGTAGTCACTCTACTGTATTTTTACTCGACAGGCACATGCTGGAGAGTACCTGTCAGTTCTGAAAGGCAGTGTGATCTCCACCCTGCTTGACGCTGGCTTGCTCTTCATGCTCCGCTTTGCAGTGGACGACAGTGTGGAGGGAGTGATGTCTGCAGCTGTACATGCACTTAAAGCTCTTCTAGTGTGCAGAGAAGATGAAGTAAGTATTACACCTTCTTATTTATAAACTGTAATACAACAGTCATCATATCTCCAAAAATCCAATGGTGTGGAAGTGCGGTGTAAAAACTGATTCATTATTATAAAATTTGTCAGAGTAACAAACCAAACCTTCAGTTTGTCTATTATAAATTATAGTTTGTTTATAAGAGGATGTTAATCCAATGTGTAGTTCCACTGATTCACAGAGGATTTGTTTTCTGCTCAGGAGTGTCTGGACTGCACCTTCTCTTGGTTTCGTGGCTTGTCCACCTTCCCTCTGATGCCCTTCGCTCAGGAGGAGGAAGATGAGGAAGATGAAGGGCTGGATGAAAGTATGAAGGAGACAGCCAAAGAGAAGGAAGAAAGGAAGAGTGATCATGATGTGGCCAGGCAGGATGTTGTCAAGGTAGCAAAATTTATTTATTTCATCTTTTTGTGCTTTGTGTCTCTGTAATGAGTTTAAAATGCAATGAAGCAGTTTTGTAGATAATTTATTAATGTTTTTTTTCTTTTTCTTCTATGTTTTAGGGCCTGTTAAAAATGAAGCTGCTCCCCAGGCTTCGCTACATCCTCGAGGTGGTCCAACCATCACCTCGAGTGGTCCAGGATGTGCTAGAGGTCCTCACTCGCATTGCAAGGCACTCCTCCTCATCTGCCACACAGGTAACTACAGTAACAGCAACTATTCCACTCACACACAGTAAATCATACACTCAGTTACTAAATTACTGTCCTTATTTTCCTCTGAGGTGCTGGGTTGTCCTCGTCTGATGGAAACAATAATGTCCAACTTCCTTCCGACCTCCTGGTCAGCACCATCTTCGCCCCTGCCTCAGTCTGTTTATGGACTCCCACTGGCCAGTGCCATGAAGCTCTTAAGAGTTTTAGCTGCGTCTGGCAGACATGCCTGTGCCAGATTGGTAAGTGTTTTATCCTTTTAATTGTAAAACATTAATAATAATATTGATTCTTCAAGGTCCTGCTGCAGATATTTTGCTCTTCATCACTGCAGATGTAAAAAATATTACAGATAAACTATTCCTCTCCCTCTTTTTACACGCCAGCTTCTGTTTTTACATGTACTAAGAACATTTGAGCACTTAAGATTTTGGTCAGTAAGTTAAACTTTCAGTTGAAAACTGAGAGTTTTATATTGCATTTTTTATTATATATATTACAGTATTTTTTTACAGTCTTAATTATTGTCATACTGTATTTTCATACAGACATAAATTTGATTCATTTAAGTTAAATAAATTACTTAAAAATGTAACGAAAAGAAACACGCTCACACAAACACACAGCTAATAACACATAACACATATCTGCTTCTGTTCTGTTTGTCTGGTAATGAATCAGAACCTCTTGGCTTCATTGTCAAGCGACTTTCATATGTACTAAATGGTTTGACACACGGTGCACATTAATTTGGAAATGTAATTGAATTGTGAGTTTGCCAAAGACTTCCATTCCTAACTAATAAAAATGACTACTGTGTTCTGTGTGTATGCATTTGTCGATTCCTCCATGACATCAATCTTTCCTCTCCCCAGTTAAACTCTCTTGGGGTCAGTGAACGTCTGTTGTGTCTGCTGAGTGCTGAACCCAGTGAGCTGCTGCTGGAGCAGACTGAAGCCCTCATGGTCACTACTGAGGCCTATAGGTTGTGGAGTGTAGCGGCTGGTTACGGACAGGCCTGCAAATTGTTCATGTAAGCTAACATCTAAAACATCTAACATGAATGAATAAATGAAAAGAGCACCTGCGTACAGTAAGGGGAAAAATGTCTCACAGTGCTTATCTTTAATTCCTCTGCTGTGCTGTGGTTATTCTTCCACAGAGACCTGTACCCAGCCTTGGTGAAGACATTGCAGTCTGTTCACCGAGCGCTGGCCCCCTCAGATCCTCTGTTGCAGCTGCACCTCCAGCGGATCTTGGCCCTGCTTTCTCTGCTCACACAGGTTACTCACACTGCTGGGTGCCACCAGGAGCTACAAGCTGGCATGGTCAGGTAAAGATCAATTATTGCTCCCACATGAGCCATAACACAGCACTGTCTTTTTTTAATCTACATATTACCCTGTTTGTTTTTCACTCTCACAGCTCTCAGGGAGAAGAGTGTGTTCCTCCTCCTCCAGTGTCATGGAGCCATGTCACAGGGTTGCATGCATCTCTGTTGGGGCATTTAAAGGCCTTTGTGAAGAGTCTTGATAATTCACTACAGAAAGAGACCAGTCTGACTCTGATACCAGCTTATCTGCTCTACCTAGAAGCTTACTACCATCAGCTCTCCAAACAGGTACCATTTTCTGCTTTGTAATGGTAAGTGAATGTGTCAGTCTTGCCACAAAGCTGCATTTGTTGGAGCAATAGAGTAAATCAAGTGATACTAGTAGCTCTAGCAGCACAGTGTACAGGTAAAATGGAAAAAAATGTTGAATTAAAATATTTCTATTTCTGAAACATAACTGTTTTCCACAGAATTGTTTTAAGCCAGTAGAAACTCTACAAGAGCTGGAGAAGCTGACGTCTGAGGTTCTCCTCCCTCTAATGTCTCACAGTACTGTTCAGGACCTGATAAAGAACATCAAGTATGTGTGTTTGTTTAAGTCTAATTTAATCAGTTGAGCCCTTGTTCATATTTCTTGTCTTATTGTCAGATAATAACATTAATTAATACTTTTTGCTTAACAAATATTTATGACACTTTACAAATGTACCTTTAACTACACGGTCTTCATTATTCATTACTTGATGCCATTATTTGACATTCTATAATCATCATTTTACTTCAGGTCTTCTTCAGTAGTGTGTAGTGTCCAGTCTAGTCATCTGGGCCCAGAAACCACCCCTAGCCTTCCTGGATTGGCCTGCCCAGGCTGGAGGGATCGTCCTGGTCTAGTTGTGCCCAGCTCCCCCTTCCCTCTTCTTGTAGGACTGGGGCTTCTCTTGGAAACAATCACAGGCATCCACAAAGGTCTCAGCTGCAAGGTACAGTTGATTTTGTAGGTATAGTAGAGAGTTTATACATACTTGGTACAAGTCTATATTGTCTGCAGGTTCTTTTATCATTAGGCTTTATCACCTTCATCCAAAGAGGAGGAACTAATTAGTATAAATCATCCAGAGTAGTCTTTGGTTGCAGCCTCTAGGTGGAATAGTGAACACACTGGATTAGGAACAATACATGATATATTTTTCTGCCATCTTGTGGCAACATGCACAAAATCCTATGTATATGTATGTCAGTTTTTCCTTCTGTGCTTTACGTTTTCTTCTACTCTCTAGTTCACTGGACTTCTCCTATCAGAACCTGTCATTGGTTACCTGCGTGGCTGCAGTCAAGCTACACCCACACTGTCTCACGCTAGGGCCTGGCTTCTTCAACATGAACACCACCTCCTCTACCTGCTGCTGCGGCTGGCACACAGACTGGTAGAGTCCAGCTTAAATACTCAGCTTTCTCTGTATAAATTCAGGTCTCATCTGGAATAAACTGATAGATTTCAACATCGGTAAGATCTTCATTCATTTCATTTTGACTTTTCTCAGGTTACCATTGACCCAGAAGTAGCGAAACATGCATCACTGTACCACCAGGTGGCACTGGTTCTGCTGCCGTGGTTATTACCAGGCAGTGAATACTTGGCACATGAACTGGTCTCTACCATCATCTTTAGCAAAGACTTCATATCGTAAGTTTATACTACATTTAATTAGGAATTGAATTTGAAGTGTCAAGTCAATCAATGTAGAGAGGCTGAAATGTTGTAGTTTTTTTGTTGTGTGCATTGCATACAATATGTTGCTTGAAAAACAAAGGCCATAATTGTAATGCAATTTTACAAATTAGATTATATTCAAAATTACATTTCTTTGGAATGGGGTAAAATTAACAAATGACCCATTTCCACCCAAAGTCATGTCCCATATTCTTTGCCTTCCTCTTTTTTCATGCTGAGTTTATGTTTATGTGTTTGATTTTCAGAGAGGGCCACAGTGGAGGACCTGAGGCCATAGAGCTGGAAGAGCTGAAACTTCACGAGGCAACACAGCAGCATCCTTCTCCCTCGCTCCAGACTGTTGGCACTCTCCTGAGAGAAGCCTGCGTCCAGCTGCCGTCCATACAAGGCTGCTTCCTCTCTCACCTGGCCCATCTGAAATCATCTGTACTGGTGTCACGGGATGCTTTCCTCGGCCGCAACCCCTGGATCAACTCCTATCTCCTTCCAGAGCTCACCGGTCCCGCTCTGCCATCTGATTGGCCGTTCCTTCCGCTTGTCAGCCTGTATGAAAGAACAGGGGTGTCTCATGGTGGAGGCTTAGCGGTGGGAGAGCTTCCTCCAGGAGCTCTTCAGGCTGTGACCCACTGTCTGCAGTGGCTGCTGCTGCTTGAGATCTGGAGGGAAGAGGCTCTAAAGGTATATTAACAAGTCAAATTGTATTTGTGTAGTATACTGCTCAGTATATTTCTTTATTCTTTACTTTATCCTTGGAATGTTGATTTGAATGAGGTAAATAAAAACCCAGAGGGGTTTTGAGAAATGTATTCCTGATAATATACCAATATATTTTAACATCCTGAAAATTTTGTTGCATTCAGGTGATCCCCGCTGTCGCAAAATTCGCCCGTCTTTCCTGCGTGTTCCTGTGTTCCAGTGACTTATTTCTGGAGAGACCTGTTCAGAAACTGATCTGGGGTCTGTTTAGACTACTGACAAGGTCTGACATTAAAAACGAAATATTTAACACTATTGTTCAAAGTCTAAATTGAGCACAGAGTAGGATGGATGGGCTCTTGATAAGGTCTTCATTTGCAGGCGATCCAGGCTGGACTCTTTGGATCTGGATGTCGCTCCTCCAGGTCTAGCCTCCTTCCAAGACTTGTATTCAGCGCTTTTAGCCCAGTATGAAGCTGTGTCTTTCGGAGACAGGCTGTTTGGCTGCTGGGTCCTCTTACCTCTGCAGAGGAGGTACAGCGCTGCCATGAGGTTGGCTGTGTTTGGAGAACATGTGGGAATGCTGAGGTCACTGGGGGTCACTCTGGAGCAGGTAATGATGAGGGTGCAGCTGGTTTTTATCATTAGCTGAGTAGTTTTCAAGATAGTAATAGTAGTCATCTTATTGTATAATACAAATATTCTGTCATCATACAACAACACCTGATTTGGATATTTTTTTTCCTTTATCTGGAGTTGTGCATCCCCATTGAGCGGTTCACCTCTCCCCCTGAAGACTCCCTCCCTCTCCTTCGTCTCTACTTCCGCTGTTTGGTAACTGGGACATTGAAGCGCTGCTGGTGCCCCGTCCTGTATGTGGTTGCCGTGTCTCACATCAACTGCTTCATCTTCTCTCAGGACGCTGCAGCACAAGTATGACACTGCGGATCTGATTCCTTTAAGCGCTGGTTTTCCTCATTTATAAAAACGTTTCAAAAATCCATGTAAGCCTCAGTATGAAGCCTGCTTTCTCTTAATTTTCCAATTATATATACATGTCAACGCTGTGGTGTGTGGCTTTTTTTTTAAGTCAACCACAGCAAAATCTATGGGCACACTGACACATGTGTAATGATTTAGCAGATCCAGAACATGCTGCAGCTGCACTGAGGGCTGGATTTGTGGGAAATACTCTGTGGTTTTATGGGGATTTTTTTGCATTTTCTGCATCAAATGTGAACCCACTTCCTCAAGTTTTTACGAGTCTGCTAAACCAGCCCTCGTGTTGTTTATTAACTGTCATTGAGCTGGTTTGTAAACATCAAGTTATGTTTGTGACCGTTAACTCTGAGGGCCGTTAACGTCCTAGAACACACATTTACCAGCTTAAACTTATTAAGTGAATTTTTTATGTACATATAATATCAAAGCTGAATCATTTACACATGCAGGTGGAGACTTTTTACTAATCACATTAACAAAGTGTGTCAGCACATCAGTAAGGTTTTTGATTTTTAATCCTCTCGTTCCTTTTACAGGGTGTTGAAGCATCTCGGCACAGCATGCTGAGGAAAATCTACTACCTCACCGATGAGGTACTCTTCTGCTTTTCCCATCTTCCTCTGGTTTTAATGTGCTGTGATTTGTTTACTGATTGTGCCCAATGTTTTCCTTTCTTCACATGCAACTTTTTGATTTTCTTTTTTCTTCACATTCCTCTGACAAACCAGCCTGTTTCTTTTGATTTGTTTTTGTTTTTTTAATGTTGTTCACTACTGTACAAGTCACTGTTAACCTGCTGGACTGTTTATAATACATTAGGTTCAAGTTTCAGTTCCTTTCAGTTATTATTATGTTATTTGTTTTATATTGTGAAAGTACATACTGAACTTACTGTTTTCATAATTTTCCCACAGCAAATTTTTTTCTTAGATCCAGCTTTTTTTAAATTTCTGTAATGACCTGGCTTCCCCTTTTAGCTTAAAGTCTCCAGTGATATTCAGTAATTTAGAAAGAGAATATTGTTGCATTACATTTGCAGCACGTTTTCATCAACCTCTGGTTAATATATGGATGAAAATATTTAAATTAAATAAAATAGTATCATATTAGGGTAATCCTGTGGCCTACAGTTCTGTGGAAGCATCAGTCCAGCTGTTAGTTGTGATGACTGAACTGCTCATAGTGACCTGTACAACATTGAGTCTTTTCTGTGTAGTTAGTTAAACACTTATATGTATCATACAGCTGCAGAAATTAAATGTTGGAGATATTATCTGCAGTATCTGATTTGTCAAAATGATTGTGCATAATTTTACCACAGCATCTGAACTTTAATTGTTTACAATAATCTCAGTACAGAGTGAGAGGATCAGTCTGGATTGATTTTTCTAAACATGACTCATGAATGTTTTACTCACAGATTGCTCTTACGATGAATACAAAGCTACATCAGATCTTTAAGAATATTTTTTATGAAATGCAAAAATTCACATGAAAGTGATTAAAAAATATTATGAAGGTCAGTATTCTGGTATGTTCCTTGTAGTGATATTTAAAAATATCTGCAGCTATGGTTAGAGAAAATATTTTTAAAAGCAAGTCTGGAGCAGAATCCGATGTGAATGCTGTTTGCAGACTTGTCCCTGTGCGAACTGGAAAAGCTAAACATGAACCAAACTATTACCTAATTTATCTCTTAATCAATCTTAGACCAACTTGGTCTATTATGACAATTCCCAAACGGTTTATTTTATTTTATTTTTCAACTTTGAGCTGTTCCACAGTAATTTTAATTGACAATTATTGCTTTACACTACAACTTCTGCTGTTCCGGTTACTCCTAACTCATGCTCCTTATCTCATTTCCAGGTGTTGAGAAATCATTTGCTGCTCTTCCGACTGCCCCATCATCACTCAGACTTGGGCTTCGATATGTACGAGCAGTTGCCTCCCATCAGAGCAAAGCATTTAGAAAGCGTCCTGGGACTGCAGGACAGCAGCAATGACAAAGGAGACTGAGAGGAGCAAGTGCCAGTATGAGACTAAAAGCAAATGAGAAACATGAGATGCGGGGATAGACAAATAGAAAGTCTGGCAGTGGGAGACAGTAGGAGACCTTCATTTTGACTACTAAAGGTGTCTCAGGAAAGGCCTTGGATCAAGAGCCAGTATGAACCTCTCTTCTTAAAGGAAATCCACCCTAAGGTAGACCCAAATGAAGTAGCATTTGCAAATAATTTTTTTCACTTTAATAGGACATTAT
The DNA here is from genome assembly GCA_900302695.1 of Helostoma temminkii. Classification (NCBI taxonomy): domain Eukaryota; kingdom Metazoa; phylum Chordata; class Actinopteri; order Anabantiformes; family Helostomatidae; genus Helostoma; species Helostoma temminkii. The sequence continues at coordinate 61,827 of OMLM01013950.1, read as the reverse complement.
TAGAAGCGATTGAAAATCTGTCTGAACCACAACACAAAGGCTAAATACAAATGCTACAGATTAAGTGCAGATGCACTGGGGCACAGGTCCCACAACCCTGTCCTCTAGCCAAATGGGAGCAATTAAATGTTTTTCCTTTAGACAACAGCACTTTGCTTGTGTTACCATATGTCTGAAAAACAGCCCAGGATGATTCTTGGCTTCTCAGAGTAAAGACAAATGTCCTGCTTTACAAGTGCCTGAAATTGTTTTCTTTTCAAATAAAATCCAATTTCAAGTATGTGTAACTAAAGTGTTGAATTTCTTAAACCATTATTCAGCTCAGGAACGCACTTATAGCCATAATACAATTATAGAACAGTAATTTTTCACTGCGTTTGTAGCAAGTGGTTTTGTTGATGGCTACTTCACATATGGAAACACACATTTTGATAGAAATATGGAACTTTCACTGTGTTTCACTGTATACAAACTGGGAATGATTCCGAAAATCAGATCATGTTGTTCCTTCCAACATTGTCACTGATCAATAACACTCACTTTGTCCTTTACTAATAAGTTCTCCACTACATTTCCATTGAGGCTTCTGCTAATTGTTGCCAGTGCTCAATCAGATTTGGAAAATAGCATTAGGGCTGGTGTTTGTTTAGTGTGTGTGTTTTGTGTCTGTGCTTGTATCTCCCCTACTTGTGCTCCAACTAAAACATTGTCAGCTTATTTGAGAAGTTAGACTTCTCACTATTAGTTCTTTGCAACTGGTTACACACAAATTACTGCTTAGACTAAAACATTAAAATCCTTAATCATACCTTAAAGAAAAGCTGTACAGTGACATGAGCTCTGTCATGCTGTCTCGCAACACTCATTTTGGTCCAATTCCGCTGTGTGTACTGTATAGTGAGAATTATTGAATTGTTTTCCATGGAGCAGCCATGTGAATCTTCTTCTTGGACAAAGCAGGGTTCAATTCAATTCAATGGAAGAAGCCCAGTTGCAAACTATTACAATTGACATTGTGTACTGTAAATGCAATATGCTCCGGTTTGCAAAATTTGTCCTGCTATGCTAACAGCATTTTTTTTTTGGAAAGACTACTTTGTAGTGTTAATGCACTGGCTGGCATTGTGTGTTGCCTGGCAGCAGTGTTGGGGAATATAAAACACAGTTTTGAGTAAATTGTTTGATTTTACAAACACAAAAGGTTTTGTGAATGTAACGAGAAAAATGTAATGAGAAAAAAATACATTTGAAAACTATGAAAAAGAGAAAAAAGAGACAAACATGCACAATGACACGTACTGTAAACTAGACAGTGGCGAGGCAAACACAGGCATGGAGCACTCCGCATCCATTGTGCTTCACCTTCTCAATCCTAGTAAATCCACAGCCTTCTTGATTTTTTTGGAAAAATTCTGTCCTTGACCTGAACTTGTAGCTTATATTTAATATTTGGTGAAGCAGGGGTGCAACAAAAGTTCAGATTGGTTTCACAAGCTTCACCGACATTTCTGGCTTCAGCCAATTGCTTTCAACAAGCTGGAATTGAAATATGGATTAAAAACAAATATGCAATTACATTTGGCAGCAGTAACACCCAATGGGGAAAGATGTCACAGAATGCAGTGGTGTAAGTTAATGAGGTCTATGGCACTGAAAAAGATTAAAGGACTGGTTTACATTTTTTCAAGGGTGAACATTTGAACACTGAAAAAAACCCCACTGTTTTTCTTTATGTAATCTTTCCTCCTTTTTTGTTTTTGCAAAATTACCACCCAGACCTTATCTGACAATTTTGGAAGCTTCAGCAATTTGAGTTAGACAAATTTAATTTAAATTTTTTTCAAAGATTCAAAAGAGAGTACTAATGACACAGCTTTTGTTATCATCCTTCCACTAAATCAATCCAGTGTCAGTTTTGGTCTTAACGGTACCATGTGATGTTTTATGAGAGAGAGTGTGAGAATCAGCAGAGGAAACACAACCCTAGAATCACACTCTCATTTCAACACAGCTTTCAACCCAGCTCAGTTTAACTCTTTACTTTGAGACAAAGAACTGTAAAAATGAAACAGACAAGCATTCCTTTGCAACTGATCATTTTTAAATAAATTAACAGTTTTCTTTTGTAAGATTACTATTGCTTTTTGTCTGATCTGTTTAGTAAAAATGGAGAATAATGGAAGAGGAGATGGAGAACACAATGGTAGAAAGTCATTTTAACGTGAAACCTCTCCTAAAGATAAAGTATCTGTGAATGGTAATGGTAACCTAAATCTGTAACTGATAGAGAGCAGCCACCAGGTGATCAGCTTGACGCCAGACTTGTTGTTAGAGTCATGGAATGGAGGAGGCAAGCTCTGTTTTGATGTTAGAGGTGGTTCAGGAGGGAGAACACAATGCTGACAAAATGTCAACAATGAAAACCGTGACAACCTCTACAATAATGACAGCATAGATGCTAGTGCTGATATTGTTGACATTATAAATGCAAACAATGCTGATTCAAGTTCGGGGATTGATGTTGGACCCTGAGTCAGTCAGAATGCAGAAGAAGACGACCCCCTGCCTGAAGGATCCAGAAGAAGGTCTAGTGGGGAGAATGAAGACGAGTGAAGTAGGATGAGTTTCCTGACAGCAGCGATGACTCCACCTCTGACAGTGACACTGACAGATTTGTCTCAAACTGACAAAAAGCACACACTATTTCTTATGCAATTGATTGTTGTTTATTCATGTATATGTTTTCTTTCTCTCTCTGTCTCTCTCAAACTGCACTGACCAGATTTTTTCAAGGAATCTTGTTTTTTAAGACAAAATTGTTACCAGAGAAATTCCTAGATGTGTAACGAGCTGGTCCAAGACAACAACACCTTTTGTATGTACTAATACTGGTCACATGGTTCACTCCACATCTGCTTTGTATTAGTCTGATTCATGGAGGAGGATTGTTTCACTAACAAAAGTATGGTATCTGCATTAGACACCACACAATTTAAATGCTAATTGTCCAATGCAATTAAGAGTAAGTTACCTACTGTGACACAACAATTAGACTAAGTTATAAAATGTGCAAACAATATTTCTCATTAACCTCACCCAACAATCTGTAACTTTTAAGACTCTTGGGGGTTTTACTGTAGAAAACATCTAAGCGAACATGTAAGTGATCTTTTACACAATATTTTCCTGGATCCACAGTTGTCACAACAATACAGCTAAGTAGGACTATCACTGATAGTCTTGTCCTGGTGTACTGATTACCTCATGTTGAAAGATATAGGTTAATGGGACACATTATCTGCCAGACAGTCAGAGTGGAAAATTAAGTAAATTATGTTAGCTCGCAGAATCAAACCTTTATTCTGATAACTGTCAGATATAATGTAATATAATATCAAGCATTAAAGGAACTACGCAAAGAACCCAGTCTTTCCCAGGACTTCCAAACAAAATAAGGATGAAATCGTTTTTCTTTATTTTGAAATTAATTAACCTTTCTTCAAACTTAAAATGAAAATACAAACCGATATTAAGATTTTTAAAGTCATAGAGTTTCCTACTTTTGACTGAAAGAGGCCAACAGGAGGTTCAAGCTAGATTATAGTTAATTTATTTTTGAATAGGCATCAGAGAACTACTACTTTTAGCTGTAAGAATGAATATAAGCTGTTAGAGAATCTCTACAGCCTTTGTTTTGCAACCTTTTTAATGAAAATGCATAACAGTGCCAGAGGAAGTACATGGGATCTTACTTTCAGCAGGTGGAAGCTGAGGTTATAGCTCAATTCTGATATGTCCTACTCCCCCATTTTCAGTGGTGATCTGCAACTTTTGTTGTATATACTTGTCATGAAAATGAACTGTCAGTCCTGCAGTGGCACATGGGGTCCAAATGTGTCAATTTAGTCTGTGAGGATTGTCCTATTTTGAAGTCTACAGTATAAGTGACAGACAGGCAAACAGAAAACATATATATAATACTATATTGATACAGATATTTAAAGCTGAAGCCTTATTTGAACATTTTACCATGAAGCTTCATTTTACAGACATGTGGGTTGTACTGATCTGCTGAGAAGAATCCACATTAGCATCTTTCCTTTCTCTGTCATTTCCTTTCCACCTCCATCTTTACACTCGATAATCTTTCAGCCTGCAGCTGTATCCCAATAAGCCCCAAGAAAACCTGCAACAGCCAGTTTGGCCAAACCTCAGGGTCTGGTTTTCTTCAGTCAGTGGAGTCTCATTGACGTCTGTCTTGTGCCAGCTAATAAAACTGTTTTATGATAGGATATCGAACATCAGAGAATAGTATGTAACACTGCAGCATCAGATCGCCTAAAACTATCTTCCCTGAATAATCTCTTACTCAGCTGCTTTAACACAGGAAATGAAAACAACGCAAGAGGCTTTAAATAAAACAACTGAGTAACTGATGAATAACTGGGTGCTTTGTTTTTATTTGTGCTTAAAAGAGGCACAAACATGTTGCCACAGAGGGAAGGTTTTAATATCCTGAGTAATTATTCCTCTAATTAAAGCCATGCCTTCACATTTTACTTAGGTATCATAGTCAAAGCCAAAGAATGTGCATTAAATGAAAACCATTTACAGTGTAGTACAGTGTAGTCTGATCATTGCAACAGATACAATCATGATCAGCTCACTGGACACAGGAAAAGATGAGCGGCCTGCTTCTCTACATTTTACAACAATATGCAGATGATTGTGCTTCTCACATTTAGGACAGGAGTCATGGTCAAAGATTTAGGCAATGACCAAATTTTATTTTATTTTTACATTACATAACATTACATTTTAATTTTTTATTGTCAGTAATTGTATTGTATTAAAAGAATCAATATTTACAGTGTTGACATTTCTTCTTCATGACTCCTGTGGCTCTCTCTGCCATGTTGGATATCAGCTTCTGAGCCAAATTCTGACTGATGATGATCTATTATTGCCTTATCAGTGCTTGGAGTTCATCACTTGTGGTCTTCTGCTTGACATTTGTATCAGTGCCAAAGCTTTTAGCCGTGACTGTAACTTATAGCGCAACACACAGCATTTCATTAGTGTAAGATGAAACTAGAGATAGGCTGGTCCCAGTTGTCCAGACAGAAGGCCTGCTCTGCCTTGAGGGTCCCCGTAGAGCTCCAATCTGACACTGGGATCACTTCAAGAATGATGTAGTGGAGAACTAATGTTAGACACACTGGATTTAAGATGAGTTCTCCACAGCACATATACCTGAAGCACACAGTATGAGTTTGACTAGAAAAATTGTTCACCGTAGCCACAAACTACATGGGCACTGGAGTATCAAGGCAGTAAAACTAGAAGTGGCTTGAAACTGCAGAATCAAGTGACGGATGGTCACTACGAGCATAAGAGCTGAATGACCTTACTGGAGAGCAGTGTTATTGTCCCACCAAAGCCACACACTGTTTTGGCAGACAGAGAAGTTGCACAATATTGGAGACACTGTGAGGTTAAATAAGTGGGACAGCTACAACTGACTGTCAGTAGCAGCCAAAAGACTGATGGCTCCATAGAACAAAATCCTTTTCTGGCGCTCTCACTTATTGCTCTTCAGCCAAGCCAGATGGTGAAGATTAAACTCAAAACTGTCACAGTTTTATACCAAGATCAAATATTTGGTACTAAAAGACAAAAAGGCTGTGAAGATTCAGCTTATTCTGCCATGCTGATGTGATTCAAGAACTGTAGTTAAGTATCATTTTGAGGTACTTGTACTTTACTCAGGCATTTTCTGTAGTTACAACTTTTCAGAGCCATACAGTATATATTATACATATTGTAAATTGATTCCATTACATTTATATAATAACTTCAGTCGTTGCAAATGGAGATTACAGGATATTATAAAGAACAATACAAAATGTAACAAATGATAAATTGGCTCCAGCACTCCCTTGACCCTTAACAGGCTATGCTGTTAAGATAGTGGATGGACAATTATAGAGGAAAATTCCAAATTCAAAATGTATGAAATTAGTAATTAAACTAGACTCAATTTAAATTACCAACTGCAGCATCAAAATGATTGACGTTTATGTTGAAATAACTATTGAATTTGAATACATTACATAATTTTGAATCCAGTACTTCTGTATTTAACTGTGGTAGTGCTTATGCTGACTAGGCTAATTGTCCCACCACATTGACACTGGAAAATATAATTAATACTGTAATTTTGATTTTAACCATATCATTCAATCTTACATCATTGTATGAATGATGCCCCCACCCTTAAAAAAGGGTAATAGTTGCTAACACAAAGTACAAATATCAAATATATGCAAAAATTACATTTTCATTATTAGTCTCATTGACAGTGTCATTGTCTGTGTGGAGTTTGCATGTTCTCCCTGTGTTTGCATGGGTTTTTTCCAGGCACTCCAGCTTCCTACCATAGTCCAAAGACATGCAGTCAGGTTAACTGGAGACTCTGAATTGACACCCCTACCGGGGACTAAGCGGTTCAGAAGATGGATGGATGGATGTTCAAATAGTTCTTTAAACACGGTCATTTATTGTCTCAGTCTGCAGCAGTTCTTTCAGGATGTTTTAAACTTTGAGTTGTAATGTCAGTACAAGAGCAGTCGAATGATTAAAAATTAACACACTAAGGCAGCTCCCACAGGATCTTGTCCATCAACTTGCTGAATCAAAGAAAACTACCAGCTGAAAGAAGGGAAGATCTGCTAACTGAAGAGTGATTGAATGATAGAATTAATCTTGTCATTGGTAATTACAAATTAGATACAAGTCACAATAAAAAAACTGTAACATATCATATTTATTCCTGCAAGAAAAAAAAAGGAGGTTTTCTGTTATAATGAGTAATGTTTGCACTGTTATTCCATGAGCCATGGAAGATCTTTTAACAATTACACATTTTTACCTGATACAGTGTGCCTATAATATTTGACCACTGTGTGGTTTAGATGGCACAACAGCAGAATTATAACACCTCTATGTGCACATATGTGTAAATTATTGACAGCCTCAGGCTGTATCATCATTCATTGTACTACTTTATGCTTTTGATGTCAAACCCAGAGAGCTTTGAAGATGAATGTAGTGTGCTAAATCTCATTAGTTACAGAATCACATGCAGAGCGTCTTCAAAGGTATGATGGCTGTCCAGGCTGTGTTTAAAATTCTGGGAGCAAGCACCCTGTACAGTATCAGCAAACTGTAACAAAGGTTGCAGTCAAATAAGAATTAGCGATGACAGGAACTGACTGAGCTTCTGCTGACGTGTGCTTAATCTGAAAACTGTGATCATCGTAGACCAATGCTGTTTTGGGTTCTGATAAAAAGACTTTTAATAATACAGTGATAAAGGTGCAGAGAGAACAAAAACTAAAAGTGGTCAAAGCTGATTTATTATTTAACTATTTTGTATGTAGCTCTAAGGAGAAGTTGGTTGGTAACCTAGTTCTTTGGTACAGACAGTTTATTCATGGTCCCATCAGACTGAACCAAAATAACTGTCATCTAGCACCACATGTGGTCAAAAATCTTCCATCAGCTAATAAGCAAAGGTCAGCATCCTAGCATGATAACATATAATGGTGAACAAGAATTACTAAACATCAACATGGTAACATTATCATTCTGAATGTGTTAGCATGCTGACTTTAGCATTTAGCTCAAAGCCATCCATCCATCCATTTTCTGAACCGCTTAGTCCCCGTAGGGGTCACGGGTGTGCTCGAGCCTATCCCAGCTGTCATACTGGCAAGAGGCGGGGTACATCCTGGACAGGTCGCCAGTCTATCGCAGGGCCACATATAGACAAACAACCATTCAGACTCACTCACACTGACGGGGAATTTTAGTCTCCAGTCAACCTGACTGCATGTCTTTGGACTGTGCTAACCACTGCACCACTGTGCCGCCCTCATTCAAACAGCAATGCTAAATACTTGCTGGCATCTCAGTATGTCATTTAGGACTCTGAGAAAAAGTGATGCACTCTTTTACTATTCTTATAGACAGAACACCTGCATTGTAATTCTCCGTCTCACCAGGACGAGATGCTGTTTTGACATCTGTCACTCTTTCAGCTCTCTGCTGCAATTTTCCAAAGTCTGGGATATGCCAGAACTTAATTGGACTAAATTAGTATCACCAGGTCCTAATGCTATTAGGCGCTGTTGTAATTCACTGAAACTGATTATATTAGAAGGAGGACATGACGCTCTCACGATGTCCTGAAAACAAAGCCTGCCTTTAGGCCACAGCTTTCTTACGCCATATTTAAAAACAAGAAGATAGAGGTGGAGTAAGAGGAAAACAGCTAGAAATGCAAGTGCGACTTTACAAACCAGCTGATTTGAAACTTTCTGAAAGGAGTATGTATAAGGTTAATGCACATCTATCTGTAAATGTAGGTTAATAAGTAAATACACTGAATTTACTAAAGTACACTAGCCTACATTCCAGAAAACTTTTATTAAAGAGTATAGATTTATGCTGAGTTCAATGTTTGAAAAAGAAATAGAACACAATGAATACATTAATGCTAATTTTTTGGTGTCTTCATTATAGTGTGTGTATTACAAACTTACAAAGCCTACTTTGCATGGGTTGCTTGTAAGACAGTATAAAATAAAAGAAAAATCAATGTCTATGTTCACACATAATACTTTCTTTACCCAACTAAGCTGACTCCTGCATTAACATTGTTAAACCATGTCATCTGCTTTGTACTTCAAAGTGTAACAGACATGCTGCCAATAAGGGGTTGTGTCAGGTTTCCTGCTTGTCTATCTTTTTCTCTTGTTCACTGTGTCTTTCTGTTTCTCTGTAGTTTGGGGGAGTGTTAAATATTTAACAGCCAGCTAATGAGGACCGTGCCTCTCAAGCTGGACTGAGATGTTTAAAGTAGAAGAGGCAGAAAAAGAAAGAGTGGGACTCACCAGATTACGCTTTCAAAGGCCCAGCTATGTGATGAGAAGCTCAGGTTCAAGGAGAGGAGTCTTTAGTTTGAAGCCACCTAGGGATTCATCCACTCCTGCTGTCTATGATGTGTGTATATGTGTGTGTTTGGATAGGTATGTGTGGGAAGAAACAGAGATTAGAAAAACGCTAACAGACAGAGAAGTTGAGAAAGAAAAGAAGAGTAATAAGTTGTTATCTAACGTTCTGTCTTTCCTTATTTGCCTTTTCATGAATTCGAACCTGAATGACAATTGTCAGCTAATGCATTCATAGTCAGCGTATAGGTGGGAAAAATTTTAATGGAATACATTTTATACTGAACACCTGTCATGCAGTTTTACAAAGATATAAATGGGTTCTGCATGAATAAACCTGTCTGTGCAAAGAATTAATGGATTTTAATTCATTACAACCTTCCATCCATCTATTTTTCCTAACAACTTGTGCTATTGACATAAACGTCACAGGAGTGGTGGATCCTATCCCAGCTGTCACTGGGCGAGAGACGGGTTACACCCTGTGCAAGTGGCCTGTCTATCACAGGGCTGACAACAACCATTCACACCTGTGAGCAATTTAGAGTCACCGGTAAACCTAACTGTGGGTCGTTGAATGGTGGGAGGAAGCTGGAGTACCCAGAGAAAACCTGCGGACACAGTGAGAGCATGCAAATTCCATTCCAACCTTACAGTGCTTATTTAAAACTGCACTAATGTGTTGTACTAATGGTAACTAATCATTAATTACTGACTGGATTATGTCTCAGTTTGAATGAATGAAGCACTACTTTATTATTAGATTATGTTTCAATTCAATTCATTTTTTCAACGTGGTGGATGTAAAAAACACAAGACTGCCACACTCGCCACAGACATCATATTCCCAGAAGTCAGTAATTGACTTGGAGAATATGATGCTCTCACTGTGGATTAGGATGAAATGCTCAACGACTGAGTCACTCTGAACAAAAGATTTGTTCTTAGCCTGGCAAGTTTTTACTCGCTGAATCTTTAGTCAACACCCCTCATGCCCCACATTTATTTTCTTTGTGGTGATACTTACAGTAGATTCAAACAGTTCATGGTTTCTTTATGTGAATGATTCTTTATTTGATTTTCATTCATACATCCTCAGGCTTCATGAGTGTGTCCTGACAGAGTTGTCTTTCAATTCAGTGTTTCACACAGGCTTGATAATTCGTCAGTTCTCATTTGGATGTTAATGAAATGACACATAGCAGAGTGCACTCTTGTGAGTGGGAAAACAAGTTTTAGCACACTGTGAATTCTCATTAAGGAATTTTGTGAAATCACTTAATATTTTTTGACCAACTTAACATAAATATGTAAGTTATGCAGATAATTCAACTTAACATTTATAGTTTTTATTGTCAGAAACAGTTCCGACTTGAGTCTTTTAGCTTAAAATTATGAGTTGAATCAATGGATTTCTGAGAGTTAACTCATTAAATTAAGTTGATAAAAAAAATAAAAAATTCCCAGAGACTTCCCAGCATGCATTGTTTGAGTGAGTGCTCTTCAAATAATACCAGGAACCAGGAATAGGTGATTGCAGGGCTGGAAACGTGTAGTTGACAACCGCAGGGCTGGAGGTGTGCAAAGCAGGCGAGAGTGCAGGGCTAACGAGTGCAGAGCTGGCATGTGAAGACTGGAGAATGGAGTCAGCGAGAGAGTCTTAGGGAATAGAGCCAAGTGAGTCCTTGGCTTTATCAAAGTTACTGGAAGCAGCCTAACGTGATATTTATGTATAGAACAGTGATCACTTTAAGTTACAGGCATCATGTTTAATTTTTACCAAGTAACTACCTGGAACACGAGATACACCTACACAGTAATTTCTATCTATATAACCTTTGGCTTGACTTTAAGTCAAGATCTATTGGCTTCACTTATAATGTCCAAACAGACATCAAACACACTGACTAAACTTCAAGGTCTATATGTTGTCTTATGTTGCATTTATACATTATTTCCTTGAAGTGGAAGGTGGAGGATGCCGCCTTCCATTTCGACGACCATCCTAATGAGCCTGAAAATTAAACGCAGCCTGTAAATTAAAGTGTTACCAAAAATATGACTTTTTTTTTTTTTACACTCTCTACATCACCTGATTTGTGATCAGGTGATGTAGAGTCTTGCAGCTGTGTGCATTGTCTAACAGTCCTGTAATAATAATGAAAAGACAGATTGTAAATCATTTACTGTAGCTGACAAATGCTGCTGATTGCAAATCAGTTTAAAATGACGCACTTTTGTAGGAGTTTATATTTTGTAGTTACCATCAATAATCAGCTACACAAAGCTTTTATGCCAGTGATGAGTTGCAGACCGCTGATTCAGCACGCACCAGTGAGTGTTAAAAAAACACATTGAGACAGAAATAGAAAAAATCTTAAATGTTGATGAAGTTTTTCCATTACAGCCATTAACCCACAATAAAGACAGTAAAGCAGTAAGGGTGTCAGATAGGTCAAGGTGAATGAATCAGTACACACTAACTAATTGTGTGTGTGTGTGTGTGTGTGTGTGAGGGATGTTGCAGTGGGTGTACGCTTATAAACCCATTAAAACCATCAATACTGAAGTTGATTACAGGGAACAAGAGCTTTGTGTTAATGTGTTTTCCTAAACAACCTCGTGTTTGATGCATTTGCCCACACTCATGTTTCAACAAGAGAGATATTGATCATGGAGGATGATGATACTTTAGGATTTAATCAGCTGTCGGTAATCACCCGGACAAGCCCTACGGGTGTGGAGGGCAATTGAGGCAGATTTAGGCGTCTTTCCTCTTCCTCTTGTGCATTTAAATGGCTGAATAAATACACTAAATAAAGAAATAAAGCTGATTATTAATTGGTTCATGATATTTTTGTGTTATTTGGCCAGTTTTTCACTCACATCTACACCAACACACAGTATTGCATGTCATATTCTCTCCATTGAAAAAAATACATTTATTATCATTAGTGTTTTTTTAAACTCAATATACATTCATGTGTTTTCACAGCAGTGTCTCGTGACAAGCAAATTTTGTGTGTAAAAATTATGAGTGTTCTTTTAAAGAGCATAAATGTGACTGTACCTGTTAATAGACCTTCCATTCCTACATGGATTCTATTATGCTGATTTTAAACCTGCAGTAAAAACAAGCTGTAAACATGACATTGACGTATTATCAGCTTTTACAGTTCACAAATTTGGCTTTAACACATCTAGGAGCTTTGTTCTCTTCTATTTCTGCTTTTTGTCTCCACCAAGCCCCAAAAGAAGTGTTTGGCTTTTTGATGATGAGGATGTGAGAGCGGCTACATTGAACTAAAACAATGAAGTTGCGACCAGAAAACCAAAACAATGATCTGGAAGATAATAAAAAGCTCAAAAGAGCTGAGAGAAACCGCAGAGTTGGGTAAGAGATGAACATTTTCATACAAATAGTTTGTAGATTGAAGTAATAAGAATGAAA
>OMLM01013950.1:0-49342 GCA_900302695.1 Helostoma temminkii | reverse complement strand
ATGAAAAATATGCCACATGATAGCCACTTCAGTTTAAACCCTGAAATTATCCTTATTTGAACATTGCCCCCTTAAAGTCCAAATATAAACAGCCCCATCAAAACCCACTCTGAAATATTTAGCTTGTTTAATTATTATTGAGGACATTTGGCTCACATGTGTAGAGACTCCACACACACAAACATACATTGTGTCCCTGTTTCTTCTAATGCAGACTACACATGCTGTTGTGACAGCAGTCTGGAAATTAAAAAACTCTCTCCCTCCAATCCATCCATTGAGCACATGATTTGAAGTGATTTGTTATAAGAATTTAATAATGTTTAGATTTGGAAGACCTCATATCATTTAGGCTCAGAATGAATGATGCCATAGCCAAACACATTTCTTGTTCTTGTGTTACTGTATCAGTCTCACATGCTGCAAAGCTGTGCCACATTAGTTCTGGTTACTTGTATGTGTGTGCACATTAGTGTTGACATTATGTGCAGACTTCCATGACATCTGTGAGGACTTTGAGCATTGTTTTCACCCTGCAGCCTTCCCATAACCTTCACAGGTTTTCTCAAAGGGAAGCTCCCTCCATCAGTCAGAATAAACAATTCCCAGAACAGATTGAAGTGTAATTAGTTTGGGAACTGTGTAAATGTTGTGGATGGAAAATGAGAATGCTGACAGTGAATAGGAAGATGCTAACATGAAAGAAAAATATAAACAGACTAGCAATGTAGTAGAGTCATCAGAGAGTACAGTATCTACCACTGCTCTGTTTTCTCTCAGCTCACTCACGCAAGCACTGGACAAATATGTGACTTAATGTAACCAATCAACAGCCCATTTCTAATCCTCGAGGACCACTATCTTGCTTGTTTTCCAACTATCTCTCCTCTACCCACTGCTGATTACCTAGTTCAGCTGTGTTCAGCCAATCAGAAGCTGTAAGTGCAGGGGTGGTTGGAAAACAAGCTTGAGGACCAGAATTGGACACCTCTGATAGTGGATATGTTTCATGGTTGATAAAACAAGAACACATGTGCCAGGGTTTATCTGGTGGTCAGGTCACCACTTTGGTCCACACAGAATCTCTAACAACAGTTATTGGAGACAGGCATTTATGTTCCTGGGACATCCATCCATCTTCTGAACTGCTTAGTCCCCATAGGGGTCATGGGTGTGCTGGAGCCTAGCCTATCTTTCGACTGTGGGAGGAATTAGGAGTGCCTGGAGTGAACATGCAAACTCCACACAGAAAGACTCTGGCCCACCCAGGGAATCAAACCCAGGGCCTTTTTGCTGTGAGGTGACAGTGCTAACCACAGCACCACAGTGCTGTTCCTGGGACAATTAATAAAAATTAGTTCAGTGTTACCCCAATGCTCCAAAGTGACAACTTCTTTGAATTTGTGGTTTTGAGTGAGATATCAGTAAACATTGATTGCCATGAAACCTGGTGTTCCTGTCTTGCCACGTCAGTCATTAATTTAATGTCAAATCCTGTCACTGTTTCGAAATCCTGTTTTGTCCTGCATTGACCCATCGTCTGACCCTTATGGCCTCTGTTCTGACTCACAACCTCTGAACCTTCGCGTGTTTTTGAATGTGGGCTTTTGCCAAAGCTTGCAGCAATTGCAAACACACTCATCCTGTATTCTTGAGTTATCCAAATCTAAAATGTGACAATTCTCAAAATTGTAAAAATCTGGTTTTCATTCATTAACGTCACATTTTGCACCATCAAAAAGTCATAATGTAAATGTACTCATTACACGGTATATAATGTTACCTGCTGCTCAAAGGCTCATAGGGAGCAGTAGAGCAGTTGTTCAAAAATTACATAAGAGTTAGCCTTTTGATTTCCAGTTTCTCCTGGATACATGTTAAGATGTTCTTCAAAACGACGCTACACACTGAGTGGTACTATAACGGTTATGAAATGTAATTTTATGGCACACTCTGTTACACACATATGAGTCCAGCTATGCCAATGGCCAGTCTAGGAAGGAGCTGTTCAGAAACAATTGATGATCTCTGATGAGTTCCTGAGCTCCCCTTTCTTTGTTTTTCTTGTGCCTCTCAGCTAACACTTTGGTTACATGTGGTCTTTATAAAGTTGATGTGTAATAGCCTAGTAAATGTCAAACACTGTGGAAAACCAGTGGGAGTTTCTGACTATTGCCTTTTTATACATTGTTTCTGGATACCCCCAGGAAGACATGAACAGTAATGTTAAATGTACAAATGTACAAAACTCTGTCATTGCCCCAATACTTCTGGACCTAACTATAGCTGCTGCCCAACAGCCTCCATGGGCGTCAGTAAGTTATATCAATAGATTTTATAAATACAATTAAATAAAATGCACTGGGAAAATGCATTGGGAGTATTTTTTACAATTTTAAATTTTTTTTAATCTTTTCAGTCTTCATTTAGTTATTCATTCCATATGTCCATTTTCCCAGAGTTTTGTTTCTTTTACTGGGCCTTCAAAGCCCATAGAGATTTGACATTGAACCATAGAAATAAATCTGACTTGAACATGATCAGATTAAAATACCAGCTCACTTGAGGACAAGAGAGGATACTGAGGTTGGCAAACTAATGGCTTACATTTTTCAAAGTGATACAGATCTAAAAATGTTTGGCTTCTTCTCAACAGGAATGTCACTTTCACATCCTTCACTTATGATGTGGCCAGAAACAAAAAGATCATAAATTGTTTCTGAACAGCTGAATTTTAGACTCTGTACCTGCAGTGGAGCGACGGACTGTGCATAACCGTACTCATCTATCATTCTGCAACAGACATCAAACAGTGAAATGCTCATTAGAGAGTTGCACAGTCATTAATAACACAAGATGTAGCATTGTCAGACCCATGCACAAAGTGCTGCCAAAGATAGCTCATCTGAAATGCACTTTTGAGTACAGGCTTGCATTTCAGATGAGCTGGTTGAGATTCTTCTGGACAAAAATCCTCTTTTTCCTCCCCCTACCTCCTGGCGTGAAGCTGACACATTTAAGCAAGGCTTCCCCGTGCTCCATGCTGCACAGTTAAACAGCTCATCCTGTCAGATTAACTAGCTACTGTCGACACACTATATACAATTCCTGGGATTTATTTCCTCTCTATCATAGAGGTGTAAATACAAATGTGGAGTGCAGAAGGAGGAGATGTCTTTATGAAACAGTTCAAACTGGGGAAGCTCTTTAACTCTGCTGCATGTGTACATGTACAGAGATATTCTAGTCGCTGCTCATGGCTCCAGTTCAAAGTCAGTTTGTAATTTCATCCTTTCCTCTTCAGTCAGAAAGGTGTCTCAATCATACATGTAGCCATAAAGACTGGTTTTATGGATGTGACATGAAATCTAATGGGATGATTGTGTGTCTAGTTTTTGTATTTCTCTTATACCTCAGGGGGTATTATGTTGTTGAGTGGCACATGAAGAGATTGAAAAGGAAATAGATTGTGCTGGGAAGCAACACCCAAAACACAAATGCAATTTGAAATTCATTTATTCTGTTGCTGTCATTAACACCAATGAAGTCATTTTGACATTTTGAGGATCTGCTTGTTGTTCCCACAACTTCAATGTAACATTAAGTAAATACCTCTAAAACAGCCCTGCTGTATCAGTACTGTTTAGTAGTTACAAAAGCAACTGCATTTGACACTTTGACCAAACCACACAAGCTTCTTATGCTCCTATTTGTAATAGTGTAAATGCAAATCTACAGAATAAAAGACTTTCTGTGTGGAGTGGCTCAGTGCCCCTATGACATTTAATAGGAAAAGCAGTTGGGAAAATGGATTGGTAAAGTGACAAAACCTGGTTACACATAGACTTCAGGTTTATGAAGTCTATGTCTTAAGCCATATCCAAATTTATATAAGCAACGGAATTAAAGAGTATTCAAACTGAGGTGTTAACAAAAACTGCTCTAAGATAACAAGTGTTGTTCTAATCAAAGATTCTTCGTTTGATCCTTTGTTTGCTGAATAACATGCAGTTGCATTATGTGATTGTTGATACTTGATGCTAGCAGCTGTTCCTGAACAAACATTTGAAATTCTAAAATGCTCACACATGGGAATTAAAACAAACCATGTGGCACTAAATTGTTTGTTGCTGTCAGATTAAATTAATGGAAAATGAGAAAGTGGGGGTCAGAAGCAGTTAAAATCTCCACAGTTTAAGTTAAGATATCATGCTCTTTAGCTGATTGAACAAGTATAAGATACTAGATAATGGATAAAATATGTGTAATCTTGAATTATAAACAGAAATGATTACAAATGTGAACAAGAAACGATGTTTATAACTATTATATCTCAGATTCCAGGCATTTTCAATTTGGTAATGGCATAAAACAGACCACATCAAAACAAACATCTGTCGTGTATGACATGGTTCAGAGATCACAGAACATGTCACTAGTTTGGTTTCAGAGAGATTAATTGATCCAGTATGAAAAGAACAAACCTTATTCCCTAAGATTGTAGTGTTTGTATGAAATGCAACATCATCAGGCCATGCGCACCAGGAAGCATTAATTAGTTCTTACTCTGCAGGTCTCTCTGTGGTATGCACACACACACACACACACACACACACACACACAGAGTAGAGTTTGTGTTGACTCAGGAGAATCAGCAGCAGCAGCTTCTTTGATGACTTAAATCAGATTTTTGCCGCTTCTGCTCTGATGAAAAGCCAAATCCTGAAGAAGAGCAAGAGGCTGTTGAGGTGAAGGGAAGACAGGTGTCTCTGTCAGCCTGCATTCTGTGCCGTCATTATTATTCCCATTACCTCATCTCTTACTTTAATTGATAGAAAACTAGACTGTCAGCATTTCTGAAGTTACTCTTTTGGCTCCTTGTTGCTGAAAGTAGATTTAAACACTTTAAATTAAAGGAAACTCTTGATAAATCAACGTGTAAGTTCTACAGAACAGGTAAACAAAAATAAAAGCTGCCTACATGATTTTATTGATCCGTCTGTATCCAAACACTAAGGTTCCTCCCAGATAATACTCTCATTATGTGCTTATGGACTTTGTCTCAGCTTCATCTACAGTGGCCTAATTGCTAACACATCTTTCCTTTCACTAGTCTGTTTTCAGTAATTAAAATATATTGTCTGACTTAGCTTTAGAACTAATATTAATTCTTCAGCATGCCCTGTGGCGCTGAGGAGACAGGCTTAAGTTGCAGCTGCTAGTTTGTTCTGATGTCTTTATAACTGGCTGTGATATTAATGATGAACACATTTTCTGTTTAAAGTATTTAGTCTTGCATTAATGCTAAACTCTGCTGCATGTCTCTAACTGCATTTGTATTGTCTTTATCTTGACTGTCGCACTAAAAACAGATATATTTGTGTGATCTACAGAAATTCTGTCATTCAGACATAAAACCACATTTCTCCTTAATCGTTGTATTTAATGTGAAATTGATAATTTAACAAAACCAATAATTCTCTATTAAACTATTAAGAATCTAGAAACCATACTAAGAATCTACAGCCACAGTGTTTTGTGTTAAATTCAGATGTTCAGATCTTAGTTTAGTATATTAATATGTACATACAGGTACCTCTGTGGCTGTTGCCGTTCATTGTGGTGATTGGGTGTGATGTGTTGCAATTTGTTGTCTAACATTTATATAATATATATTATATAATATGTTAAGCTCACTTGTGTACTCTTTAATAGATTAATTTATCAATAATAATATTTTCCATTGCTGTGATTGAACAGTATTTTGGTTTGTTCTGTGCAGCTGACGCCACACTGGGGTGGCTATGGCCTTAATTAAGCAGTAAAGCGTCTGCATGGCTTCCCATTGATGTTTTAATGGAGTTGTTTGTTGCAAATTGCAGAGGCTCTAACAGGTCAGCAAGCTTATTTGACCTGTTTTAATTATGGCAATTGTGTCAAAGTCTGGCAGTGAAGAGAAATTGGTTTCCTATTGACCAGTGTCATTGACTAGTTTGTGAGTCTGACAAACACTAGATAGCAGCTTCAGCTCTGCAGACTCAAACAGGAACTAAATACCAGATACTCAACACCATGTGATTATCTGGTTACTTGTTAACTCTTATTATGAGTTAAAATGCCCCAGAACCTAGACTAAGAACCACAATAGATAAGATGTTCTGCTTTGTTGCTAGTGTTGCATATCGTGCTCTGACTTTTTTAAAGCTGAAAACATTCAGAATACCTTATGACATGACTGCTTTCTGCACATTCAGAGCTCTCATTGTGTTCAGACATAAAACTTTCTCATCCAGTTATTTACACAGCGATTTCTATGATATGGAGAAGAGATCTAGGTACACCTTCAGAAATAGGGGTACTGAAGGGGTCCATTAATGTCCCCTAACATCAGACAGTGAGTAGGACAGGGATAACTGCAAAACAAGCAGGACAGGGTGCCTTGAAGACCAGGGTTGGGAACCACTGATCAACACTAACATACCTCCTAGGTCTAAATAGTAATTTTACCTATGCCTCAAGGTAACTATGTGTAGCTTTTGAGGTCCGAAAAGACATATATGTACCCAGTACTCAGTGTAATTGTTACATAGAAGTACCTTAGAGGGCACAGCCCCAATGACAAGCGATTGTACCCCTAGAGGTATATTTATGTACTTTATTTTCTGAGAGTGTATCAAAGTAAAACAGCTAAGATTGTTTCAACAACACTTAAGCCTCTTGTATTTAAACAGCAGAGACTTTTTTTAGTAAATGCAGAACAAAACCTGTTGAGAAACCTTTTGATAAAAAATCAAAAAAACACTGTACTCTATCAGGCTAGAGCTTGTCAGTGTGTCTCTTTTGACTCAGGATTTAGAAAACAATATACAGACTGAAAAAAAGTTTTAAAAGTGAAACAGGCTACAGTATTTGCACTCTAGTATGACTCCACCACCCACTATGATCTTAATAATAACCATGTAGTAGTATCATCAACCTAAAACTGAGAAACTATAACCTGATAAAAGTAGAATTTTGTGGAAGAACTTTGGCTGGTACAGCTGTACCTAATAAAGTGGTCAAAGTTGTAATAATAATTAACTCCATCCATATCTACCTTTACTATTTAGTTTAAGCAAACAGGTTAGTTTACAGTTGTTCTCATTCACTTGGGCTTAATTTTCTACTGAGAAAAGAGCACAGCACGTGTTCCATAATGCTGTCTTTAACAAATTATTCTGAAACAATGTCTAACAATTAAAAGCATTAAATTAAATTAATTTCATTAATATTTTTGTATTGCTATAACAAAAGAGATGAGTCAAAACTTATTATTATTATTATTATTGCTTCTTTGGTCAGATGAGTCCATATTAATTAAAGATTTTGTGGCTGAATCACTTGGCAGATTTGTGCCAAATACTTCTCCACTGCAGAGGAGATGGGTCCTCCAGTGAATATTAACAAAACACTCAAGTTACACTGCACTCATGAGTCTGCCTGCGTCACATCTATCCCTCACTCTTTATTCTCCAGCTCATTCATTACCTTGAACACTGTCACGTACCAGCTTGTGTGAGGCAGGCTGTGTTAAAGTAGGCCACTTGAAGCTGGAAGAGAAGCCAGAATCATATGTTTACTTACATAGAATACAGTTGAAAGAAAAAGTCATTGCACAGTTGGCAGTTTCCTCATTTTCTGTAAAAACTATTCATGGTCATTGTGACTTTGTTGAAGATCAGATCGCATTTCATGACCAATTGTGCAGGAAACCAGGAAATTGCAAATAATGCTGTTACTTTTTCTTGCTACTGTATGTCTAAGATTTTGTCACCAGGCTAGGTGCAAAATGCTGCTCCAAATGATGAAGCATCTGTCCAAAACAACTAACTTCACTGAAGTTGCTTTAGGGTGATATGTGTTAATTATCATGGCAATATATTTGTGCCTATAGTTTCACATAGGTATTAAACCAACATGTTGAATATTCAAAATGGAACATGTACACAAATCATCTGAAGGGAATAGATGAGATATAATGTAGCACATAGTTTATTGTAATGTGGATTTTTGTAGAGCATTACATACTGGGAAAGACAATTTAGCCTGCTGAGAACTGTCATCTAAGTACAGGTACGAACAAACACACACATGCACTCTAATGCTGTATAATGCGCTCCTTTATGCTTAGTGATGGATGACTTTACGCAACTCACATTTGTGCCAAGAACTCTTTCTGTAATATCTAATAGAAATGGGGCTATGAGCTGAGATTTGGCAGGATAGCAGACAGTGTATCTACAAACTCTGGGGCTGTATGTGTCTTTGCAAATACACTGGCAGTAGAGAAAGTGTACGTCTTTTAACAGAGCCAGAAAACCAGATTATTAGTGTCTGAACTTTACATCTTCCTTCTACGGAAGTCCAGTTTGTTTTCTTAGTTTTTTTTATTATTATTATTGCTCTGGAAAAACTTGAGAAAAAAAATCCCCGCTGAGATCAACAACCTTACTGTGCTTTTTCAAAAGGCAGTGGTTAGTGTGATTAGCAGTGTGGCAGAGCCAGCTGCCAGAAATAACATTAACAGAGACCTGATTGCTGTTCTGGATCTGACCATGAAAAAACACTAAAACACACCCTCAAGTCATCTCCCGTCTATGTGGTTCACCCAAAGACAAGTGTGGTTCATTCAAAGACAAGCCTTAAAGGAAAGGAAAAATGAACTTCTTTAGAGTTACATGTTACATACACCAGTCTACACCAGTGCGTCAGTCTTTTCATATCAGCAAGAAAATAAATATAGAATTTCCCAAAATGTGAATTAATTTCTTTAGCATGATCAGACGACACAGAAAATAATGTCTATGTACTCTTTCAGCCGTACTGCCGCCTTCCCTTTATTTCTCTTGTTTCATTTGGCTCACAGCTTTGTGTGAGGATGTCTCCAGGCTCCAGACAAAATCTTTTTCCTCTGGGCTATTATTTCACCTCTTAATTTGCTTTACTTCTTTATCTGAGTCACAGTTCTCTGTTTTATGGGTTTTCACTTTCACCTTATGCCCCTGTACATTTATGCTAATATTGTCACTGTATAGACTTCACTGATATTTCATCTTAAAAAGGCTGACACATCAGGGTAAAGCTCAGGGCAGCTGTTCTCCCTTCTCTTCCTCTCCTCTCTTTTCTTCAGTGTTTCTTTTAGTTCTCTTCTTTGCTCTTCTCATCACCTCATCATTTGCAGTGATGTTTGCAATGACATTTCCAACTGTTTTTTCATGATATGGTGTTTTGCCAAAGAGAATAAAATTATTTTTTTTCACTTTTCATGTCAAAAATGTCCTGCAAGGCTCCAAATTTCCAGCATTAAAATGAAATACAATTTTGGAATGTGTCAGATTTTCACTGAAAGTTCATTTTCCATATGCATCTTTTTTTCTGTCATACACACTCATACATCTGTACAGTAGGGTTTCTTAGTTTCATGTAAAGAATTCTAATCAACTGGCCTTGGGTTAAAATGCACTAAATCTACTGTTAAATGCAATCTTTATTGCATTACATTTGGTTTCTGTGCAAAGTGACACAGGGATCTAATCTGCTTGGTATTAACTGTTCTAACAACATGTCTTACACTGAGCAAAAAGACCGCAAGAGACAGAAAACAAGAAGAAAAACTCTCAAAATTTGTTTACTTCTAGTGTCGTCACTGGGTGTCCTGTCAAATTGAGAACGTTGTTTGATGGCACAACTCTGTGAGCTATGGAGAGAACTTTTGTAAATGGTAAGCCAGTAAATGGGAGACATTTGGGCCCCTCATAAGAAGTATTATACACACTAGAAAATACACATACACACTAAATATAGAGGAGACACATAATGACAGACCCAGACAGTTTTGTATTTGACATTTATTAGATTAGATTTCAAGAACAAGTAATTTCTGCTGTGGGAGTAAACAACATGTTAAATGCTGTATGATGATATCTGTTAAAAACAGTTTGTTGTTAGCTTTTAAACTTATAAAGGTAGTGAGGTTTTAAAGGGATTAAACGTAATAAGTGAATAAGAAACACTGATCAACAAATTACACATGTACTACATAACAATAATCTGTAGTTTAATCTGTATTTTTCCTTTGGTACTTTTAAATACATTTAAGAGCAAAACCAGACTTTGTGTCTGGATCATTTCTAACATAAAAACACAAGAAGTAAATAGAACAGGTGGAATTAATGTATGATCATAATAATACGTGATGGAGACCAATTTCAGAATGACTGACCAACTTCTCACGTTCAGACCGCTTTCATGAGCATATGGAAATAAAGCTATACGTTTTAGGTTTTTATCTGCATCATCAGCAGCACATGTTGAAAACATTTCTAAACAGCTCAGGTCAGAGTATACTCAGTGCTGAAGTTCCACTTCAAGCCACATAAAATTAACCACATGTAGCTCCTGTTTTAATTTTAATTTTAATTTTTTGGCTGGAGCCCTGCAAACAAAAGACAAAGTGGCTCGAGTCATTGCATCTGCAGTGTCCTTGACCAAGACATTAAACTCCCGCAGCTCAACAGAAGATGCAATGAACCCAGAGTCCAACCTCCTTGTAATGGAGGGTCATCGGGATTAATGAAAATACACATGCTGACTATAAAGGTCAAAATAGATATCCATGTTTCATATTATGTGTATTACATATGTAATAGCAAAACAAACAAACTAAACAAAAAGCCTGCTTCAATCACTGTGTTCTGTTTTGGCAGATGATTCTTTCACATGCACAATGGTCAGAATCCTTCCAAGGAATTACACCATGTTTATAGCTATGTGGTCCAAAAATACTAAATTAGATAACAAGAAAAACATGTTACATCATTGTTCTTCAGGTTAATCAGGTGTAAATTGCCAAAGGTTTGTAACCAACCAGCTAAAAGCACATTAAACCTCAAGCAAGGTCTTATTCAACAAAATACACAACAGAAACTAAACATTATAAGCTGTTCTTATTTTAACAAGAACTTTTGTGTATTTTTAGGGGCCTTAGGGAAGCCTAAATACTGCATTTTAATTTAGCAAATGCTTCACGCTGCCAGATGGATCATACTGTTCTAATATGAAGAAATAGTATCTCAGAATGGTTTTATAGTTCTTTATCCATCTCATCCTCCTTCATGAACCAGACTTCCTTCATGGAAGACAAAATGTCATGTAATGAGACTTGAGACAGGCAGTAATGAGTTTCTTCTAAGTGAATTACATAATTAAATTTTAGATGGTTTACATAGTCGAACAAAGGTCAGAGGACAGAGTTGCGAGAGAGACAACAGCTACGTGCTTTAATCCTGAGAGACTCTCTAAATAGCCTGCACAGTGTCAAAGGAATACTGTGAAATATCCTAAGTGTGGCCATAAAATATGTAATTCCAGTAACCTGAACCTTTTTTGACACAACAATGTAGCTGGCACTGTATAGTTACAGTTATAGGAAGTGACAAGGTCTGGGGGCTGCTTTTAGAGCAACTCATACAGTGGAGTGGAAGACAGGCTCCTACCTGCTGTTAATCCATCACTGTGTCAGCTGAAAATAAGAAACATACACACTTAAAAATCACATGTGGATGTGAACACCTGCATATTTATCCATCTTACATTGGTAATGCATGTAATACAGGTTGTAGCTGTAGTTGTAGCTGTATATAACAAAAACAGGAATAAAACAGGACCACCCACAGCTATGAGCTCTTGGTCTTATTTCCCTTTACTTCTTTTAATGCCTTCATTTATTCTTAGCTTAGTTTCACTGATGTTGCTCAGGTAGTGCAGTTCATCCAGGATGGCACATCAATGTGCATTGTGGCAAGAAGGTTTGCTGTGTCTCCCAGCACAGTGTCAAGAGCACACTGAGCACATGTGACAGACGTGACAGAGTCTGGAGACGCAGTGGAGAACGTTCTGTTCCTGCATGATGAAGGCATTGATGCTATGGACTGGCCTACCTGTTCCCTAGACTTGAATCCAATCAGGCACCTCTGGGACATCATGTCTCGTTCCATCCACCAACGCCACTTCACACCACAAACTGTCCAGGAGTTGACTAATGCCCTGATCCAGGTCTGACAGGAGATCCCTCAGGAGAACATCCGTCGTCTTATCAGGAGCATGCCCAGACGTTGTAGGTCATGCATACAGGTAAGTGGAGGCCACACACTGAGCCTCCTTTTGAATTGTCTTGAGGAATTTCCACAGAAGTTGGATCAACCTGTGATCTGTCTTTTCCACTTTTTATTTTCAGTATGATTCTGAATCCAGGACTCCATAGGATAAGGTTTTTGACTTTCATTGATCATCCTTATGATATTTTGTTCTCAACACATTCCACTATGTAATGTATAAAGATTTTCAACTGGACGAATTCATTCATCGAGATCTAGAATGTATTCTTTAAGAGGTCCCTTAATTCTTTTGAGGTGTGTATATATGATGCTGTACCTCTAAGTAAGTCCCTCCAGCTACTGCCCGTGTCTTGTTTGAAATCTTGGTTCTTTGTCATTTACAGCTGTCTCTGTTATTTACTCGTTCCATCATCTTGTATAATTGTAAGACACGGTAGCAGCTTCATTGACAGTGGTACATGCACGCCTTTCCTTTCACCTGAAATAACTGTGAAATGATCACTTCTTGGTGTAAGTGAACAATGAAAAACAGCAGTTTCAAAAATGAAACTTCTCAGATTTTCTTCTTTGACGTGTGTCTATAGTGTCCACTTATGTTTTCCGGACTTTCTTGTGTTAGAATCTATAGGTGACTGTGCACATGCAGCGTCAGTAGTACAGTACAGCAATGTTGGAACACTTTTGTAACTAAACCCACATTTGCAGGAGCATGAGAACAAGTCCAGTGGTGTTTACACTGGAGATAGATCTAAATCTGAGCTGTTTTATAATTGGAACATAGGAAAGATGTTGATGTGAGAAAGGCAATGTGAAGTGATTTGTTGGTTATAGAGAGAATAAAACAATCACAATCACTGACTGAGTTCTGTAGAAAACACTGTGGTCAAATCTCCCTGTGGAAATCTTTACCTTCTGCCTTTTGTTTGACAGCGAATTGAAAGAAGAAGGATCCCACAGAGCACAAAGAAGACCTTTTGTATTTGGATTCCTTTTGAGAGTGTACTGACTGAAAGCTCAACAGGTCAGCTCTGCAGCTTTGGCAGAATTTTAACGTCTTTTCTTGCAGATTTGTGCTGAAGCGAAGATGCTCAAAGGAGAGTAAATAGTCTTTGCAAACATTTCCTGTATAGTCTAGACACATATCTAATACCACACCATCTTGAAATTGACCATGTCACCCACATAGAGGACGCTGGCATTGTGAAACTGCTGTTATGGGTTATTGAGCGGAAAGAAAAAGGAAATTAACACTTTCTGATGCCTCTGAACTGTAGATCAACAGAAAACATGCTGGATGAAACAAACAAAGCTCCATCTGTTACTTTCTCGCTTTTGTCCGTTGGAAGGGGACGCGATGTTACATTCCTTCCACTGTAGACTGATTGCATCAAAGTTTTAAGTTATCAATGGGTATTTTAATATTTTTGGGGGATTTCATGTTATTAAATTCAAGCTTACGTTATTTATGTCTGCAATTGCAGTTGCGTATAGGAGGTTGTGACCTACTACAGCTACACACAGACAGAAGTACAGACAATGTGACCAAACCTGTCACTGTATAACTCACTATAAATAGTTAATTATTTAAATTAAGTGTATGTTTTGACTGAAATTGTAGGCATATGAAGACAATCCAGTGGCTGATAAAGTGTATGATGCTTTAAGGCCTCATTAGCTTCATGGATCTCGTCTCAAATTCAAACACACATATCTCACAATTTAGTGGCCATCATATCACGTAGAGGAAGATGAGGGATAACAACAACTCTGATTTTTGTCTGTCAAAGGCTGATGAGAAGAAACATTGTGGATGCTGAAGTCCTCATGTTGTATGCTTCCACTAATTCAGAAGAAAATACTGAATTATTAAAACATCCTGTTGTTTTTTGCTGCTTTGGACAGTTTACAAAAATGAAACTCTGGCGTGTGAAGAGTTGTGTCAGTTGGAAAGTGAGGGTGTGTCTGGTTCCTGCTATAAAGAGTAGTTGATTGAGTCACCAGAACACATGGTGTAATTATGGATGCTCTACCTTCTGTGCATTTCCTGTGTTTATCATTCCTCATGGATGCTGTATTTGTAACAAATTCAGATTATTTATTCAGCAGCACATTTCTGTAGAAGGTGATAGCAATAGCGTATTTGAATGAGCTATATAAACCACCTGTGGGCATTTTGATCAGAAAAGCTCACATGCTTTGAGTTCAACTACTGAGGTCTGTGAGAGCATTACTTTTGAAAAAATATTCTTTCCTGCGTTTACGACCCTGGACAACAGCAACATTTACACCATTGAAAGAAATAATAATTATTCTCCTTGAATCTTTATGTTCTTCTAGTCAAAAGCCAGTTTCCTCCCACTCCTCATGTGTTTTGCCGCAAATCTGCTCTGAATAGTGAAAATATTTTCCTTAAATAGTCTGTGCCTGATGTTTGCAGATTAAAACAAAGGTACTTTTCAGAAGACTGATGAAGCCTCTTTGTGAACAACATATAGGTAGGATTATGGCACTTATGGCACTGCTCTTTGTATCAAAACAAACATAACACTTGAGAAAGGTAGGCAGACATTATTTGTATTCAAATATAACATTATAGAAACTGGACTGGAGTCAAATGGAGTCAACAAATAATGTACTATACGTTTGTACAAACATTGCAGTATGATTAGAGGGAAAATAATTAAGATGGTACAGTTTAGTACTATGTGATGGCTTAACATAAAATACACATAAAAAACAAACTGTTTTACATGTTCACCAGTGATTTGTTACTGTGTTACTTCTGCATGCAATGAAAACACAGTTATCATGATCATCAAAGATGCGAAACCAGATGTGCATTTACATGCATCAGACTGTTTAATCACCTGGATGCTTTAGTCTCAAAATGTTCCTCTGAAACCTCCAGATGACCACATCTGAACGGAAAGACTCCTCCTGATGGCATCATCTCTTTAATAAATGTGGTGGATTTAAAACCTCAGTGTTGTGTAAAGTGGAATAAAATATTCAAGTGAAAAAAATGACTACACGTCAGTACAGTATTTCCAGCAATCTTTAATTATTTTCAGCTGGCCCACGTTGTACAGATTTTCAGCTTTAGACAAGTGTCAGAAATGAAATTCATCTGGCCAGCAGGCACTGTGAAGATTAGTCACTCTAGGACCGAGAGCCCATAGGAGTGGAGAGTAACATTCATGGTGAGAGAGGAAATGGAGTAGAGTAGAGAGAGAGAGAGAGAGGGAGAGAGAGAGAGAGAGAGAGAGCGCTTGTCGTCACTCGGAGCTGCAGCAGCATCAGCATCACCGCAACTTGGAGACACAACTGTGCTGTCCCGAAGACAACACGCGTCTGTGTGTGTGTGTATTAACTGTGCTTCATGAACCTGTCTGTGACTCTCCTCTGCGCATTCATGAGGACTTAAAGGTGCATAAAAGTGCACGGACTCTCTGTGGAGCTGCGGCAAAAGGGGAGCCATGGATTATATAAAAAGCCACAATACTTGCCTCTCCATCGTCATTTTGATAAGTAAGTGCGGTAATTCACTCGCCTTAATTAGCTACCGTCACTGCTGAATGTTTGAACGCACTTGCTTTGCTGTTTTATTACTTTTTTCCTGTAAAGGGCGAATGAATCAGTTTGCCAACAACGTGTCTAATGAATTAGCCTCTGCTGTTCCGCTGCTCCACGTATCGCTTCGCTCTCAGGTTGTATTTGCTCCTGTGTTTAGACCGAGGCTGTTGCAGTTTGATTTCATGTCTCTTGAGTGCCTGCAACAACTCCCTCTCTCACACTTCCACGCACACGTTCAAAGGTGTTTTTTTCATCCACTTTGAAAATCAGTCGAGCTGTGATTGTCTCCTGAGGCTCCACTTGAGGGAATTTGATTTACATTCATTTACACTGTACAACGACAACAAGACTTGGCAAGAATGTGGCTCTGCATCTCATAACACTAAGTGGTTTTTGCAGATACAGAATAATGTAGCGTACAATAGTTACAGAGTTAAGGTAAGGTTTCTTTAATCCAGAGGTAATTTTTATATTTTAGCTTGTAACCAAGCTGAGACGGTAAACAGCTCTTCTAAAAGGATAAAATGTCCACATGCTCACTTTAAATAACATTAAGCCTAAATGACATGAATATAATGATTATTTGTGTTCTTTGCTTACCAGAAGTGAGCAGGCTTAATGACATATGAATGAAGTGAGTGTCTAAGGCCAGCAGAGTTACTACATGTCATGTGGGCTTATTAATGTCACTGTGATTTCATGTGGTTTTAAATGTTTTCATGCAGCACATCAATTCACATTTTACGTGTTAAATGCAGATTTGGATCAAATGTTTATTCTAATTCAGAATCTTCACGCCAGTGATTGTTTTCCTGAGAAGCCTCTTGTTAAATTTGCAAATAGCTGTTTTACACAGGGTTTTTTCACCAAGGTTCACCACATACTTTGTGCTTGTGAACTTGTATCTGCTGGACATTTATGTCCTGTGCAGTACGAGTTAGTTGCAATGTGCCTGTAAGAAGCCAGTGGAGAGCACACTCCACTTTTATTTTCTTTTTAGAAATGAGGAGCGAGTCTCTTGGCCCATCCCCTCTTTGGCTTTTACAGCCTTGGTGGCTGGAACAGTGTAGTGGCTCTTACTGCAGTCAGTCTCAGTGACAGGAGACAATCCAGGGTGAGCTTTTCCAAATCTCACAGTATTATTTTCGACCCCCCTCCTTCTCTGTCACCGTGTCTGATCCAGAAAGCTGCCTAGTTGAAAAGCAAGTGAGTTCCCGAAAGCAGCCTTCTCTCCCATAAATGTGTCTTATAATATACATAATGTGTAGCAATATATATGGTAAGAGTATACTGCATCTGATAAATAGTGCTGCACATTCAATCTAATCGCAGTCACGATGTCAGCATGTGCAATTATGTGACAGCAAAAGGAAGTGATTGAAACCAATTTAAAAACACAATCTTTTCCCGGCCTTTTATATTATGGCCTAGTGGCCATAGTAATTATGACACAATCAAAGGAGGAATTAGGTGACATGGAGTGTGAAAGTGCACATTTCACACTGGGGTGGATAGATGAATCACAAAATACAGGACTTCTGCACAGATTGATTCTCGATACCAGTGTGACCAGTGTGTTTTTCTATAACGTTAAGCATGTGTTACAAATTGTACTGCAATGATAACAAAGGTACTTTAACCATTTAATCCTTTTACTAAGCCTAAACAAGTTGTTTTTGTGTCTCAACCAAAAAGCCACTTTTTCATAATCTTACTGTATCTTTACGACTGTTCCCATGACACATTTGTCATGAAAAGTCCTGTTGGTTATATATCAGGGATGGTTTTAGGTAATCTATGGTTGGGACTTGGTGTTTCCTACTACTGATTAGGAACCAATTGTACAAATATGTGTTGCCAGAAACACACAACAGCAGTTACATGTCTTCCAACACAGTTGGCAGAAGAAATTAGTTAAGCCTAAACATAATTTCTTGGAGCCCAGGTTGGTTAATGAGGGGGTTTACAGCAAGTAGAGATGGAGTCATTTTTTGACTTGGCCTTTCATAGTGATTGGGCTTGATGCCAACGAGAGCTGAAACAGTGTATGAGGTGTCTGTTTCTGGCCTGAGAGAATGGTTTTTGAATGTTATGTTTCCAAATTAACTTAACTTGTAAATTATTAAATTTTTCTGTTCTAACAAAATGCTTTTCTTTACTACAGTGTAAGTTGCTGAATTTGTGAACATTTTGCATATCCACTTGTTGCTATAATAGTTTATTATACAAATATATAACATGTTGCTGTAGGTCATTTCAACCTTCCAGAAAATGGCAGACTAACAACTTTTCTCAGGTGTGAGTTACACTCTTTGCAAAATGAAAATGTTACATGAATCTACTACAACCAAATTAAGAAGTCACGTCTTTCTGGGCTATTGTACACTTTGTACATGCTGATGTTGTGCAACACACATACAGTCCGTGTCACCGTTGGGGCCTTAGACACGTAAATGTTCTTTTCTCTCCGCCTTCACAAGTTCAGCCAAATGCCAAGTTGCATCTGCTAAAATGGCACAGAGGAGAACACAGCCAAAATGCAAGTTTGTCACTAGTCTTAAACTGAGTGCTTTTTTCACTCTGCTTCAGGTTATTACAATGGTTTATTTAATAACTGCAGAAGCTGGTTCTGTTTTGATTGTTGACAGCAGTGACTCTCAAACAGCATTGTGTGCAACACCATGTATGTGTGTGGGCAGCACAATCCCTCTCAAATAATCATCTATTTATTTTGCACCCCTTAGTGCTCATGTGTCTCTGTGAATGTTAAAAAAGACGGGCCTGCTCTGCACTTCATCATCAACAACAACAGACTTTGAATGTCATTGCTGCTGGCAGCACACTAAATATCACACACACACACACACACACACACACACACACAGTCAAGCTCATTACTTGAGTGATTTATTTTGATCCACTGTGGATATAGAGTTCATGCTTTGATATATTTCTAGACAAAGACAAACTTATCCACCACATTTGTGTTTGGTTTAATCACCTGGGTTGAATTTAGGTATTAAGTCTAGCCTCAGATTAAGTGGTAGTTTTAGTTCTTCCTGGAAGAACGAGAGGAATACTAAACACTCACCCTATGTTCACCCAACAGGACCTGGGTGAAGGTGTACAGTAAGTTGATTAGTCTGTGTCTTACAAAGTAAGGAATTATTTTCCCTTATTGATCAGCCTTTTCTCAGAAGTTTTTCATACTTTTCCCATTTCCTTGGTGTGCCTCAATCCAGACTAGACGTCATATTTTAGAACTGCGTCTGTCTTTCAGTTTATTTCTTTTCACCTACTGAATCAACCACAGAAAGACAGAAGAAAGTGTTTCTTCCTGTGTCATCGTAGTAAAGCAGGTGAATGAGAGTTCAGTGTCTGTTGCTTAGGTGTAGGTAGGGTGTATTGGATTTATCCACAGCCAGCTAAAAGAGAGAGAAACGGTAGATCAAAGCTGTGCCTCAGGGCCATCACTCTGCTGGCTGGATAACAGACAGATGAGCAGCCAGCTGTGGAGCTCTCACGTTCAAGGACAACCATGGGTAGGCAAAACTAGTTAGTTCTTTTTTTTGTCAACAAAAACAGCAGAGAGAAAAAAGTGATATGGATAAAAATAGGCAAAAGAAAGGGAGCAACATTTAGAGATAAACCATGACAACATGCTGACCGCTGGCAAGAAATTCAAAACAAGAGCGATATGTTAGACTTGGCAAAGGTTGAAAGTACATTTCACATTTGTTTGCTAAAGTGAGAACTTTAGGTCAGTGGAAACACACAGCAGATTATTATAAATTGCCAGGAAAAAAATTATTTTTTTTCTAAGAGCCCTAATGTTTGATTGACTTGTTTTGTCCAGAGCAGTTCGGCGTCCAAGACATTGATTTTTGCCATCACACAGTTATAAAGAATAGCTAATTGTCACCTTCTTTGTATCCACTAATCAATATACTGACTACTTACTTCATCTCAGTTTTAGTAGCTTTTAAAGTTTAAGGGTGGCGTCCATCACACTTTTTACAGATATGAAAACAACAATCTGTTCTGTTTTGTCTTGTATTTTACCACTGTGATACTGAAAGTAAATGCATGCACGCTCTATTGGTCGGAGGATTTGTCCTGATTATTATTTGTCTTTATACTGTGACGCTTTTTGTAAAGAATGTACAACAACAACTACAAAGATAAACTAACACTAGTGGAGATTTATATAATGTTTAAGTAAGGCTTTTTATAATGTATTAATAATTTTGTCATATAAACAACAGGTTTAGGTATAATTAGGCTGAATAGGTTTAGATTTGTGACTATTAGTTGGACAAAACAAGCTATTTGAAGACTAAAGCAAATTTCTCATGATCTTTTGTAGAAAACAATGAAAAAAGATTTATCAAAATTTATGAAAATATATATATATAAAAGTTTCTTATAACCCACTACTTACAAGTCTTTTATTCAAGGACTTAAACTAAACAGTTACCTTATTGGACAGAAAAAAATCTTTCAAAACATTCAGTCTTATAATTTATATTTTAACGTTATGTTTTTATGTTTTTCACTCGTCACCACAAAATTAATAATTAACGAACAGTTATGAAAACAGCTGAGGAGCTCAACAGGAATGCTATTTATTATTAAAATCTGTAAAGTCTGATTAAAGACACAAAGCGTTTTATACAGAAAGCAGAAACTGATGGTAATGCTCTTTAAAATGTTTATGTCATTTTCATTTTCTAACATCTGTGCAACTGTGTTCCACAGTTTTTATCTCTCTTTGTTTACATATTGCACAAAGTTGGGTTTTGGACATAACATTTTAAAACATTTCATAGCCCCAGACTTACATGTGGTGAAGAAAAATTAGGAGTGACTTGTTGAATGAAAACAGGCCCCTGTGAGAGGAAGCATAAGGACAGAATAGAACAACACAGTATCCAATGTCACATACAGTACTCAAGGTCACATGTTTGTTGATCATGAGATATTTGTGTTTTAAATTTGGTGACCAGGTTTCTATCATCACACATGGTGTCGTGACTCCACCAAATAAGAGGAGGAAGGTGGTAGTTTAAATTAAGAATAATAAAATGTCAGAATAGATTTTTGGACTGTGGTGGAGAATAAACACAGCTGAGTCAGTGACAAACCCAAACTGCTGTTACTGTCTGTAAAGAAAATCATATACAGAGGGACTTTTGACTATTCTTGTAGTCATATAGCAAAGAGCATTTTGGTACCAGAAAGTATTTTAATATAATTGACCTTGTGTTTAAAATTTTCTCCATATTTCAGGAAGCATTGCTTCAGCACACAGAGTCTTAATTCACAAGGCACCACATAATCATTCAAGTTCACTAAAGCAAAGCAGTGAGTTATACAGGAGACAAATCTGGCTCTGGTTGGTTACGGTGATGTTCCGGCTTAATTTATGCCTTGGTGCTGAACTGAAAGGCTCAGCATATGAGTGCAAGGTGTATGCACAGCTTTCACAGAAACTGCTGTTTGATCTCAGCGAAGGAAGGTCAGCTCACCAGCCTGTTGGTGTGGGAGCTGAACTTTGTGGCTAGAGATGAGAAGGTTGCTTCAGTCCCTTTAGACCTTATGATGTTATCCAGACAGACGTCAGGGTAACTGCAGTACAGACACTGTTGTTCATTGTTGGCTGCTAT
Source organism: Helostoma temminkii (assembly GCA_900302695.1). Classification (NCBI taxonomy): domain Eukaryota; kingdom Metazoa; phylum Chordata; class Actinopteri; order Anabantiformes; family Helostomatidae; genus Helostoma; species Helostoma temminkii. The sequence continues at coordinate 27,948 of OMLM01013950.1, read as the reverse complement.
TACAGTTTTTCTCCATTGTAAACACATAATAAATGGAACTATGTACACAATTCTGAAAACTGCTAACATCTTAGCACAAATCCACTGGTCTCACTCAAATATCATATAATAATATATCTAAATCACAGTTTAGCAGAACTCAAATTGCACCATTTAGCACACTGTACGCCTGTAAAATGCAACAATTTATTTACAATTGCTCTACTTAAATGTGAAAATACATATACTACAGTAATGTGTAAAAGTATTTGCTACCTTTGTGATTGTTTTTATATATTTGTCACACTTAAATGATTCAGATCATCAAAATAATTTTAATATTACAGAAAGATAACTAGAGTAAACTCAAAATGCATTTAATGTTTTTAAATAATGTTTTTTAAGTGATTATTTCATTTATAAAAGGAATAAAGCTGACTTAACCTGTCTGGCCTGTAAAAAATGTAATTGCCACCCACTTGCTAAATCAGGAATGAACGGTGATTAACCACATTTTTTGGAAAGCTGAGTTCAGTTTTATTTGCCACACTCAGGCCTGATTGCTGCCAGACTTGTTGAATCAAGAAATAAGCTAAATAAAAGCTGCCTAACAATGCAAAGCTCACTAAAAGATCTCAAAAATAAAACACATGCTGCCATCTAAAGAAATTTAAGAACAGATGAGAAACAAAATAATCGACATGTATCAGCGAGCAACAGTGAGAGCCATTATCCACAAATGGAGAAAACTTGGAATAGTGGTGAACCTTCCAAGGGTGGCCGGCCTACCAAAATTAAATTATTGAAAACACAATGATGACTCATCCAGGAGGTCATAAAAGAACACAGAACAACATCTAAAGAACTACAGGCCTCACTTGCGACTCTCACCTTAGGTCGCCAGTCCATTGCAGACTTATATTGTCACATATAATAATAGATACTTTATTGATCATTGGGGAAATTGGTGTTTGGACAGCTGCATGTACATAGCAGCGCTACTGTGTCTTGTCCAGAGACACCTCAGCATGTAGCCATGGGAGGACTGGAAATTAAACCAGCCAACTCTGGCCAATTGAGCTACATGCTACACACCCAACATGGGGCTCGACCCCACAACCCTGAGAGTAAGCGTGTCATGCTCTACCAGCTGAGCTAGCCGGGCAAACACAACAATTTACACTATCACCTACGGGCAATTTAGAGTCACTAGTTAACCTGATTGCATGTCATTGGACTTTGGGAGGAAGCTAGAGTGTCTGGAGAGAACCAACGCAAACACTCCACACAGAAAGACCCTGGCCAACCCGGGTATCAAACCCAGGACCTTCTTCTGCCCAAATTTAAAACACTACCATAAAAAGTGTAGTGTAGTCCATAAAAAGAACATTGTATCAACAGTGATAAATGGTGGTGGTGTGATGGTCTGAAGGTGCTTAGCAGCTTCAGGACCTGGATGATATGCTATAATTGCCTTGTCTGAGTCCAGACTTACATCTGATAGAGATGCTGTGGCATGATGTTAAACAGGCCGTTCATCCTCAAAAACATTTTAGTGTTGCTGTATTAAAACAATTCTGCGAAAGATTTCGAGGTTGGCACAACTAGTTATTAGTTTTAGGTGGCAATTACTTTTTTACAGCTTTTTTCACTTAATGAATTAAATTTAGTGAAATAAACTTTTAGAATCTTAATTTTGCATTTACTTGGTTTATGTTTGTGTAATGTTAAAATTAGTTTAATAAGCTGAATTAAAAAAAAAAAAATCTTGTCATTTTTTTTCTATTTTTTTTCCACTACGTTAGATATATCAGCTGATAATAATTTATTTGGTTTATTTTACTGGAGAATTGTTCATTTTAATAGTTTATTAACATCTGTGTGCTGCTGTTTTAACTGCTCCATGAACCTCACTGTTATTGTCATTTATTTTTATTTAACCTGATTTTATTCAGTTTTGCACTACTGACCTAGTTTGATTTAATACATCTTGTGTTGTGTTACAGCTGTTCTACGACTGGCTGTAGTCAAAAATGTAACTGTGCACTTGAAGCTCATGTATCAAAATTATGACTCCAGACTGCTAAACTCTAAGCACAATTCCATTGCAAATATCATTCAAAATCACAGTTTCGCAATTTTGACAACAAATTGCATCATTTAGCACACTATGCTCACCTAGAAACTGGGCTTTCAAAATGCAAGGTACCAGTTAGTCTCACTCATGTTGGACACGTGGAAACCCATTTGGAAAAGTATAAAAGAAGATGCGTGCGATGACATCCACATAGATGAATGCCAAAGATGAACTCCACCTGCCAGGCATTTTTTCCACTGCTGCATGGCCAGTGAGAACATTGCAGCCAATGTAGATGATGCTCTCTGGCCTGATCAGGATCTACATCCCACCTCTGATCTACAAATGTTCAGAGGCAAGAGGCAGGGTCTTTCTGTGTGGAGTGTTTGCGTGGGTTCTCTCCAGACACTCTGGCTTCCTCCCAAAGTCCCAAGACAGTGTAAATGGTTGTCCTTGTCTATATGCCCGGCTAGCTCAGTCTGTAGAGCATCAGACTCTTAATCTCGTTGGGCATGCAGCTTTTGGGGCAGCAAGTAGCTTCAGTTTTCAGTCCTCCCGTGGCTACATACTGAGGTATCCTCGGACAAGACACCAAAACCCTGTAGTAACGCTGTTCTGTACATGCAGCTGTCCAATTAGCCATTTTCCCAAGGGGATCAATAAAGTATTTATTATTATTATTTTCATTAGCTGTGGCAATATAAGTCTGGACTGGCGACCTGTACAGGGTGTACCCTGCCTTTTGCTCATATGATAGCTGGGTTAGGCTCCAACACAGATCATTAAAAGAATTTTAATATTACACAAAGATAAGTAAATACAAAATGCAATTTTTAAATTATTATTTCAGCTGACTTAACCTGCCTGGCCCTATGTGAAAAATGCAATTGACACCCACTTGCTAAATCATGAATGAAGTGCGATTAATCACATTTTTTGGAAAGCTGAGTTCAGTTTCACTTGCCACTCGCCTGAGTTTCAGATTCAACAATAAGAGCATCCCCGCGACCACTTCGGAGACGAAGCGGTTTAGAAAATGGATGGATGGACGTTTTGAATTTGATTTATCTTGTGGGATCAGTCAGTCAATCAGTTTTGAGAAGAGAGAAAATCAGTTTTGAGTACTGTGTTTCAGTTTTAATAAAGTAGTTAACCCCTTTTTAGTTTGTATTTAGAGTTTTAAGAAACTTGGCCACAGTTTCTGGAAATGTGTTTATTATTTGGGAAAAACTGTAATCCTCTGATGTAATTACTGGCAGTATTCCCTAAAATGCCGGATTTTTCCTTGAAGAAGGTATTGGTTTCACTCCTATTTATGAAGAAGACAGAGATTTTCAGCGCATTTCCTCAACTATAAAAGCTTCTTGTCAGAAAAACCTTGGTCTTTTTAAAAGGTTAAACAAGCCACTGATGTTGTGAATGAATGCGTTTTTCAGGCGAGGATGGTAAACCTGTAGTTAACTGAGTTGTCTGGGTAGATTTTCACACAAACCTTTACTTTAGTTCATGCTCCAGTTTCATCCAGCCTCTGTTTTACTTTATTACTATGATTACATTATATGAAATATTACTTATGCAAACAACAGTACATAGCATGAGAAAATAATGCTTTGTTGCAGACACTAGTCCTTCTATGCCCATTTAGTCATTGATTTGAAAGCAAAAAGTTTTAATGGTGTAGTTTTTTTACTTTATTTGAATCATGGATTTTGCAACACTACAGAATAAGGGAAATTTTGTATGGACAGCGACTGTCAAAATTATATATAATTATATGTTCTTTTTTCACCTTAGCTTGACATTTTAAAACTCTGTTTCATGGCAAGTTTGTACCACACAAAAACAAAAAATGAAAGGCATCACAACATCACATTAGTGTGATAAAAGCTCTTTATCAGCACCACTGCTCCAAACTTTCAGTAAATAAAATCAAAATAACAGGAATTCAGTTTCCATGTAAGCTAACTTGTCCTAAGTCACCTTGAAATTTTTATTGTCTTATATGCTGCCTTTTATCTGAACAGTCACATGTGGCTGACAAAAAAAAAAGAAAAGAGAAATGTATGAAAGAGAAAACTGATACTGGAACTATATACTCGCTAACTGAAGTCAAGCTGCAACCAATTAAATCATAAATTGAGTTATGGGACTTACTTGGAAATACCAAAAGCCTGATTCACTGCACATGAATGCATCTTCAGAAGTGTGTCTGGACGCAGACAGACGTTGATGAATCTCTGAAAAGATGCATATATTTTGACATAGTTGTAATGCATCTTTTACTGAAAGGATTATATAATGTATATATTTTTATTAATTATTCTACAATGAATAAAGCTCTTGGCCTCAGTTTACCTAGTTACTGAGCTGATGGGTTAAATGGATACAATGAAGGACCCTTTAGCTTCCTTTCAAAGTCTGAGGACAGATGGTGTTGTTGTGAAGCAGTAAAGCCAACTGAGGCAAAGTTCATATTTTGTAAAATTAATTTTCATTGATTCGGTGTTACGATATTGGTCAGACTGCTAGTGCAGATGTGAATTACTTGGAGATGCCATGGTGTAAGAAAAGTGCTATATAAATAAAACAGACGTGACTTTTGCACAAGCACAGAAGAGCTCAGAGTTTGGCTCTGCTTGATATAACTTAATGTACAGATGTGAATTACTGGACTGGTTTAGTATGCATGTTAGCGTGTTATTTCCAAGCTGTGAATACAGCAATATCATATTCTGTCATGTTTCTGAAATAGTTCGGTAAAAAGTGTGATTTTTTTTTCCTCAGCTGCTTTTGTTTGTTCCAAACTGTGGCTCCAAAGTGCTTATGAAGTTTAAAGTTCATAGCTTCACTTGAAACAGTCAGACTTCATTGTTTGGAGTTGGGGTGGCAGTGGATGTCTGAGCTGACAAAGAAGAAGGAAAAGAGTTGTTTATGAATGAGAGATGCAATAAAAATTCAGAATATACAGTCACTAATTGAATGAGATGAAGTGGGTGGTTAAAGAATAGTAGTTCTGTATCATTGTTTAAATACAGTAAATGTCTAATTGTTATTTGCTGAAAGGCATGGAATAACAGTGTGGTGACGTGATGTCTAGCAGTTGTGAGCCTATTCCTCACTACACTAAGAGTTTACTGTTTTTTTTTACCATGATGTATAATTAAACTTATATTTTTAACAGATGTTTGGCTTTGTTTAACTGGTTATTGCATATTCATATTTTTATAATCATAAGCTTTAAGGATGGAAGTTTTTGCACCTATCCTATTTTGACTTTTAGATGTTATGGGCTTTCTAGGCTCCATCAACATTCGCTGAAGTGAGACATCAAACACATGCTGATGTTTAGAAGGTACATTGGATGTGAAGGTACAGTTAAAACCTGATATTTAAATAGCTGTTCTCTTAACCCTGAGCAAAGGCTGAGTATTTGCCTCAGTTTCCAGTAGTAATGAAGGCTGTCAGCAGTTGTTTTCAAGATGCAACTGGGTGCATTATGGGTGCATTTTAGAGCTTTGAGTTTGAATCTATGTGTCTAATAAGCTTGTTTCTAATGACCTTGCAGGTGACTGACTAATAAAATTAGAGTGAAAAGTAGATTTATAGTTCAGAATCATGCTGGTATGTACAAATGGTTTCCAAATATGCATGTGTGTGGAGCTTAATAGATGAGGTACAGAAAGGTGATAAGAGTGCTTGTTTTGTTTGGACAGGGCCTCTGAGTAAATGTGTTTTCCGCAGTTTGACAGGCTGGTGAGAGATGGAACATGAAATTCAACAATAATGTGTTTACCTTTCAGGTTTCTAACTCTAAATGGTTTGTGGAAAATAAACCTTGAACTGAAATAACTATTATAATGTTTTTATAGTTGATGCTCCCTCATCTCACTTCTGGTAATGTATCAAACACCAACATAAACAAACAGAGTTTCTGTCTCCTAGAAAGATTAATTCCTCCTATTAAGATGATGTAAAATATGCAAACATGTTTATTGTTTGCTGTGTGTTTATCAATTATGTACAGAGAAATCTCTGGTCTACAAATAAAGGATATCATATGTTGAGGCAAATTTGTGACGTGATTTGGGACTTGATTAAAGAGCCTTTCAGTGTTTATATATAAATGATTTGAAAAAGAACCAACCTTAGATTAGATTTTCTTGTGAGCAAAGAAAAGTCTGTAAGCTTTGTCATTTTATAACTGACACTGAGTCCAATATAATAATATGAGAACTAACTCACTTTTCACTAATAACTTGCAGCATGCATGCACAATAATTGCATTAGATCATTGTGAACTTTGATCCCAGAGAAAACTGAATTTAGGCTGTATTATTATAGTGACATAGAAGACTAATAAATGAGGTCAGAAAGGGTTGCAGACCACTAGTCAACCATACAGAACTGAAAAACTGCTCTGGGATCATAGTATGTTACTTTAAGTCTGGTAAAATATGCTCAATGAACACTTGAAACATTTTCATGAGCATTTTTATTGATTTAAAGTTTCAGTATATTCTCAGTGTCTTTCATTTACGCACTGTACATTACAACATTACTGTATGTACATGTACCTGTGTTTATTTGGTCCATGCTGAACTGCAATTATAACATTCAGTTTTTGTCAGATAAATAAGCAAATATGTTACTTTGGTTCCTGGAAATAGAATACAACAACAGTAACAAATTTGAACATATACTGTACATTTTATGGAGGCTTCCATGACCTTGAAACAAGTTTTGTTGAGTGTGCCTCTACAAAGTAATGATCTTTTCCCACAATGAACTGTGTCTCTTGTGACAGGACAGAAAAAGACTGTGACAGTTGCACTTTAGGATGTGAGGTGAAAAACTCTCTTTTACACTAACCAAGCTGAAACATGATTCATTTAACATTTAACAAGCTTTGGTGAGATCATGGCACACAGTACTACCACATAACTTTGATTTCTTTCAAAATATGATGTCCCTTTATTAAATGGACATTAAAACTGCATTTAAGCCTTGTTTAAGTAGCTGCAAACAAGCTTATATTTCTGTTATAGGAACGGAACATGGAAATATAAAATATTTTCCATTATTTTCCCACTGAAAGATGAAGTAACATTTGTGTCTAGCAGTGTCATTTCTCAAGTTAAAATTTTCAGACTGTCACTTCTTTGTAGAGATGAGAGTAATGTAGCTTCATTTTTTATTTCATTTTTTTTCTCGCTGCCAAAAAACATCTTGGAAATCATATACTTGAATCTTAACAAGATCCATGTGCACTACTTTAGTATACTGCAAAAGCATCATGCAGATTGAGCCTTACGAGAATACTTGGATATTTTAGGCAGTATACTTATTTTTAAGTTTGATGAGAAGATCAATACTACTCTCATCGTAAATATGAAGCTATAGCCAACAGCTGGAAATCTTAGCATAAAGACTGAAAAGACTGAAAACACAGGGAAACAAGTGTGGCTCTGTCCAAATGTAAAAATGTTTGAGACTGAGAGCTGCCAATAAAACAATAAAGTCAATTCAAGTATTAATATGTTCAAGTGACAAAGCCCTGTAGCAATAGCGAAGGATGCATGGTGACATTATTGTATAGCCACAAAATCCACAGAGGGAGGAGGGCAGTGGGTGTTTGAGTCAACAAAACGTTTAATGTTAACAAGGGGACTGCTGTTCATTTCCTGTTTCCTACTGCAAGTCTGCAACTTTGACCACAATCATTCCTTTTAATCCTGACCACATGATCATTATTGTAACCATAGCAATGAAGGTCCCCTAACCTTAATAAGGTAGTAATTTTAAAACCAAAACAAACTCTTCCACTCACCATGCCATGTGATTTCCTCTTTTTGTGCCTTAACTAACCAAACTTTAATCAAACTGTAGTGTTGTTTCATCATAAAATGTTCCAAACACTGAACGGATTACAAGCCAAATGTCACCCTGCCACCCCTGCCTCTTCTAAAGGGCAGTGCTCTGTAGTTTATTTGGATGCTGCAAAATCTGCCTACCACCACCTGCAAAGTGATTTTCTTTTTTATCTAGGCTGTAGACCCAGCAGTTTCTGCATATCCTTTTGTCAGACCAACATAACACAGGTCTACAACAAAGCAACAATGCAGTTTTACGCTATCAGTAAGATTGCAGCACCAGTGTTTGTCGATAGGCCTCTGGATGTTTATGTAAACATGCCTTTAAAAAACATCTGTTTCCAGTTACAGTGGTCATTTAGATTATTTACAATGTCTAGACTGTGTTTCTGATCAATTAGATGTTACAAAATCAGTTTTTGCTTCAAAGACATGGTCATTTCTGTGTGTTTCTAAACTTTCAACTGGTAGTGTATGAAGGATTATATGACTTTTTCCTGTCTGTGTCTGAAGTCTGGATTTTATTGTCTTAACTGATCTTGTCTTATCTTAGTTGGACTAGCAATTTCCAGTCTTTATGTAAATTGAGAACAAGCTTGGTTCCTGCTTCTCATTGAATGGACAAAATTGAGCCATTTTCTCAAAACACTTTCAGTTCTTTTCTGCTTCTATACATGTCAAAGACTTTTCGTCACAACTGTTCAGGCCTTCGGAACCCCCCTGTGATATTTTCCTTTGGACTTTCTGCAATTTATGGTAATTTTATGACTCAGTCAAAATAACAAGCTTGAAACATCATAATCTCAAGTACAGTATGAGTCATAACACATTGTATATTCAAAACAGGTGCAGTTGCCACCAAATGGCACTTTCAGGAACACCACAAACTCAATGTATCGTGTACTACTTACTAGTCCATATGTCAAAGCTAGAATAATTATTCCACCCAGGAAGATCTTTCTTTCCATATCAGTAACTGCACATAAATTGTCATGTGCTCTGTTAAACTTGCGTTTGTTGCAGCCTGTTTAGCTTATATGTCTCTTGCTGTCCAAATGTGGCAGGGTCACTGAACTCCTCAGCAGCCTGGTGCTTTCTCTGTGCCTTCTATCTTTACAATTTGCTCCAATTTGCAGTGTATAAAAGTGCAACATCCATCTATGTACGTACTCTACTTACCACGGTAGCCCTGGTAAATGGCAGTGATGGATGCACTGGCTAATGCTGTAATTTACAGTGCTGTCAGTTTAACGTCATGTCAGTGTCACTGTTGCACCATCTCTCTCTCATGAACCGCTGCCCTCATCTTTGTACCTAGTTGTTTTCCCCGTCAATTTTCAGACAACTCATTGACTCTATGTCTCTGGCAGCTTGACAAGCTTTTTCTTAGGTTTTGACTAACACAACACAAACACAACACGAGGACCCACCTTTGTCTTATATGGTCCTTGGATCACGCAGTGCAATATTCTGTGGTTTAGAGTTCTGTTTCATGTTTGCATGTTTTGCCTTTTTTCTTTCTTACACACCATCATAAACGGGGAGCTTTAAAACGAACTTACATAACAGCACAATTGTAAGCAATTATACAGGCTCAAACACTCAACATATATGTTAAGAGGGGTGAATTAAGATTTACAATGAAATATGGAATATGTTAACATTGGATGTTTTAGATCATGACCCTCTCAGTATCAGTTCAGCTGTCGTGTGGCTTCTCATGGGAATAATAGTGATCTGGGACTCGGTAGTGGATGGTGACTCAAAACACACATCATGGAGATGGCTTATTAGTCTTTGTTTATTCATTTTTATACTTTGATCAGGTACAAATGGTTTCACTGTATAAAGCTTCAGGATCCCATTTAGCTAGTTTTAGTTTAGTTTTACTCACAAGAATCTTCTCTTGGGACCTGCAGAGTAGTATAAGCGCTTTCGGCCCAGAGAGAGCTATGTGAAGTCTGAAAAAAGCATGTCTGTCCGAAACACACCAATAATAAACATATTTATGAGAACCAAAACAACATATTAGCAAGCAGATCTTTGAATGCCCTCTGCTGTTCAGGCAACAGGAAAAGCATGTTTCAGAGTAAATGAGCAGAAACAGATTAAAAAATATTACACATTCATGCAGTGTTATAAAGGTTATTTTACCTGACAAACAGCAATTTTACTGAAAGCTTTGTAAATCGACACAGATATCTTTGCTGTCACGCATTTCACATTTCTTTGGTGTGAACTACATTCTCCAAGGACACAATTAAACATGAGATGGTGAAAGGTAGTTGTGAGATGGAGAGCAGACTGGTCAGGTCCATCAGTGCCATGCTACTGTATTTTGCTGCATTTTCTGTGAGAGAACCACATCAAACGAGATGACTTTGTTGGGCTGCTCAGGATTACTAACATCCACTACAAGACCATGATCTTGAATTTACACAAACAGCAGAATCTGTAAGCCTCAGTCTTAGAAACTAACATAAAACAGCATTTAATAACTGGTGGCAATCAGAAGTCACACTACTCCAGTGCAGCCAGTATTTTGGACTATCATCAAAGCAACCAGCTGCTCTGCTGTTCGATAATGAGGTATATTATTCACTCTGTTTTCATTACATATTTTTTCATAAAAGAGAGACATGCTTTTCCTGAATTTTAAAATCCAAACTGGAAAAGCTCAAAAGAGAGTTTGAGACAGTAAAAGCTAGTTTGAATTTCAGGGGGATTTCCCCCAAATTTGTTTTTATGTTAATAATAGTCTGCTAATGTTTTTTTTTTTACTGAATGCCCATCCCAATTTCCCCGGTTTCTGTATCCAAGAATCTATTGCAGCTTTGATTCTGCAATTACCAATAAATAACCATGCTGACATTTAGATAAATGAGCCTGTCACGCTGCCATTATCACCACTAACTGCTTTTAATAAACTTTTTTATTATTTGATATTTCCTGCCTGACCTGTATGACCTTGACTTACGGGCATTAGAGAACAGTATTGTGACTGTTCAGAGGTCAAGAGGTTAAGTTTCAATGACCCACTGGGATAGAAACATCTCTCTCTCTCTAGTGGTCATGCCAGTTAGTATGTTGAATGTCATGTCACATGTAAAGTCCCCTCTTTTCTAGTCTTCCTGCTTCACTGTGTTGGCAAGCAGCCATGTTCAGAGATGTCTCCAAAATACGACCGTGTCTGTTGGTTGTTTGTGTGTAATCACGCTATTTCTGGATCAACTTTGTGGTTTGTGGTTGATTTACCCGTTCTCAGAATCATATTTCATTTTCATTGTTGCAGTTTGAAGATTGAAGCAAGTCCCAGCATGCAGTGGGCTCAAAAAAGATACCAGTCTCACTGACCTAATTAAAAAAGACAAATAACCAGGGGCATAGGTTTGGTACTGATATGGGACTCAACAAGGGCTTAAAATGTTTACAATACATTTATACTGGACTCTTAGTTTTGTTTATTGTTTTCCCCAATAATGAAAATAAGTACTGTAATCATGTTCTATCTCTGTCTTTCCTCAGTCAGCAGTACCTGTCACGCTCTTTTGGACAGATTTCTGGAGGAGAGCTTCTCACATCAACTGGACTCAGAAGATGACAGGCAAAGTGAGAGTCGAGTAGTTACTGATGCGCCTGCACACACACACGCACACACACAAACAGAAAATAAATATTCCTGGGATCATCTCTGTCATTATACTATAATTATGATTATCTCCATCCAATTAAGCAATCAGCGATCAGAATGCATATTAGCTTGAAGGGAAACTGGAAACAAGTAAAAGTGGAAGCTTTAAGATGGTGTTGTTCACATACAGCACCTGAAAGTCTTTTTAAAGGTTAGCAGTGACAATTTCACCAATTATCCACCATGAGACGTTTGACCTTTGAGGAACAGAAAAGTACTCATTATTAAGTCCAGGTTCTAGTTTGTCTTAAATTGTTCTGTTAAACTGTCCAATTGAGAGACACTGGAACTAGTGAAGCAGTTTGACAGCAAAAAAAAAAAAAACAACCTGTCACATTTTAGATCAAATTAAGCTTATTTCTTGTTGATAAAGGACAGAAATACAACTTAACAATGTGTCTCATGTTTCTGTTCTTTATCTTCACAGGGATTCCTATCCTAACTGTCTGACATATTAGGATGAGACATCATGTGACATTCCCCTCCAATGTCACATGATGTCTTGCCTCCTCGTTTCTCATCCTGTTCATTAACCCGCAGCACAGACAGACACACAATCAGCCTGTCTGTGTGGATGCTGACTAAATTTTATGTAATGAATTTAAATTTAGATTATATTTATGCCACGTGCCAACAAAGTGTCATGTGTCCAGAATTAAACAGCAGCATTAAGTCAACATTGTTAATATTTATTTCCTATTACTAGTGCACATACATAAGCAAATAAAATCAAATAATAAAATCAAATAAAACACAAGATCTAAAATTGATGCTGTGTTCTTTGTGCCTGACTTTATTTAAGACTTAACTGGAGACAGGTTTGATGAATCATAAAAATTATTTTTAGAAATCATGGACATCGTGCTCCTACTATCACTACTTCTAAAAACCATTCAGCCTATTATCAGCACACAGTTCAAAAGCCAGCATCTGTGATGGTATGGGGGTGAATTAGTGCATGTGCATGTGTAACTTTAGTTCAGCAAGACAATGCCAAACACATTCTGCAGGTATTACAACAGCATGACTCCATAGTAAAAGTCCAGTTACTAAACTGGCCTGGCTGTAGCCACCTTTTCACCTTAACACACCTTTCTCCCAAGAATGACAAGTAAGAATGTGGTAGAATGGAGAATAGATTTCCTCACTCCTTATAGCTTACAGAGTGTTGTTAAAACCAAAACTAATATAGTGGTAAACACTGTCCTGTCCTAACCTTTTTGAAATGTGTTGCTGATGTTAAATTGAAAATGAGCATGTAGTTTTCAAAAAACAAATATTTTGTCTTTCTTATATTTTTAATCAAAGTTTTAAAGTTTACAAAATTTATGTTTTACACAGTATCCCAACATTTTTTGAAAATGGGGTCATGCATGTATTTCATGATAACATCAGTCACTGTGTGAAATGTTGCATTCTCAAGAAACCATTAAATTTGAAAACCCCCTGTTGATTGTGTTTGATAACCCTATTTTTGTTCAGCAGAGCTAATTGCAATATGAACTTTTGATTATTTGGGGATTTCTTGTTCTAGAAATAGCATTAAATGAAATCCCCCATCTTTAAATATTAAATGACAAATACTGAGTTAGCTGCTACATTCTTGTCATTTTGTCTTGCAGTTATCTCCTGTGATTTTGAGTCTCTGTGCCTCTGGACTTTATCAAACCACAGCGACCAAAGTGACTGGTTAGTGGTGTCACCACAGCAACCACAAAGTGCACAAGCTGGGATGGTTCCTGTGACCGATCATTCAGTGGGAGGCTCTGATGGTAAGAGACTCACTGAGGGGGAACTCAATCAGACCTTTAGGATACTGCTCACGCTGTCATCATTTATGAAACATATTTACAGTGTAGAAAAAACAGGAATGGATTTTTATACTTCTATTTGGAAGAGTTGACATTTGAACTGTGACTGAATTATCTTAATGCTAAGTCTGGATTTATCCTGATGTTAAAGCATTGTTCAAATAATTTATGAGATTTGCAATATTATGTGGCTGCTGTCAAACATGAAGAATGTACTGTTTTATTATTCTAGGGCACTTCCTCCTCCTAAGCTCCTCCCCTGCTGCTGAGACCTCTGGGAGATGTGAGTACCACTTAACCAGTCCGGTATTGCCCCGAAGCAACAGGCACTGCATCTTGCAGCTAGCTCTGTACGCGGCTGGTCCAGCAGTGGGGAACCTCACGCTCCTGATTAAACCAGTTCTCTCGGGTTCAGCTGTTCGCTCTGTGGTTCTTCCTCAACAAAGACAAGATGACCACAGGTCAGCAAATGCACGCAGATCAAGCTCTCTAAACTTTAGTAATGCTGTTTGTGCAGAATTATTATTTATTCAGTGGGTTATGGCATTACTTATGCAGCACAATATATCCATTTCATCAGCGTCAAGAAGCAATATCATTCATCTTTTCTGATTTTGAAAGTGCTTGTCAAGTTGAGGTTCTGCCTGTAGAATAAATCAAAGGTGTCTTAGCTGCAGTACAATGAAAGGTGGCACAGGCCTTCGGACAGAGCAGAGGCACAGAAGCTTATTCACTTCTGTGGTACTGAAGTAAATTAAGAAACATTTTCTTACTGGCCTGTTGGACAAAAAGGAGCAATTGTGACCACATGGGGATAGTAGTACCCTGTGTACTGTATTGGAAAATGAGGACAGATATTTCCTATTGATCTATTGTTGAAGTACAGCCATCTGTAGAGCAGCTAAATGCATTCTTGCCTCTAAATGTAGACTGGAAATTAATTTATATGTAATTGGTTAGGACAGAAGAGGGATGGATGCGCATATGTAACAAGTTTGTACATTGGCTTTGTTAGTGTCTGTGCAGTAATGGACTGAGCAATCCCATTATGAGACACACACAACACGGGTTTCATTTATAGACCTGTAGACCTATTTTCTGCACACATTTAAAGTGCAGTGCCCCTCTGGCGTGACAGTTTTTGCTATAGCGCTATGTGTGTTGTGACGTTTCACCTGTAATGACTGTTCGCAGAAGTCAGCAACTGTCCTAATTAAATGTTTTTTTTCCTGCACTCAGGCTTAATTTCCGAGTATATTAATTGCATGTACTGATTTTACTATATTTTGATACAACTCATGCACCCCGGTAAATTTACAGTATTCTGAAGCTGTACTTTGCTATGACACATTTAAGGTGGAGGTCTGAGGGAAAAGGAGCTGTTCTCTCTGAAAGTGGCTATAATATAATCTTTATAAGAGCTTGACAAAGCTTGTCACAGCTTTTTCAAGTTGTGGAATGAAAAATTAAATGTGTCAGCTGGGACCAAAAAAAAAACTACTTGAATTCTCAAACAATAACTTGAGTGTTATAAATGTACATATACATTGCATCTGACACATTTTAAAATCAATACAATCCAAAATCAGCCTTAATAATAAATGAAGGAAACAAATAAAGAGTTTAAACAATGCTTCAATGTCACTGGTTGATGCAGGGCTGAATGGGGCATTGTGGAAGCTGTGATTGGCCAGGTGGATGAGCCCTTTCAGGTGACCCTGCTCTACATTTCCTGTGTGGGAGCAGATAGAGCCACAGTGGCTCTGGACTCCCTGGAGATCATAAACTGTGAATCAGGTGAGTAAACCACACAGAGCTTTGATTGACATATTTCTGTTTAACCTAAAACCCTGCGCTGATTGTTAGCCATCTTTTACCAAACAGTTTAAGCTTCAAACCTGCTGTCTATTGTTCACAGTGACAGATGTTTTGGAAACAACATGTTCCATAACATGTTTCCACAGCAGCTGAAAAAAGAGAGGCATTGACAATGTTTTTCAGCGCTCTTTAGTTGTTGCAGTAGGATCTTTAGTTGTGTTGTGTTTTTATGTTTAACATTAGATCAGGTATCCATAAATTACACTCAAAGAAAATTATTTGCTGGGGTGCACATGTAAACAGCCAGAACAACACTATAGGTTGATATTTTTACATTTACATTTCCAGCAGAGTTAAATTACTTTTAAATACAAAAAAGTGTATCAGATGTTTTGCATTTCTTGGATATACACCAGTAGTTAACAATATATGGTTTGGGATTTTCCAGGAGATTGAGATTTCTCCTGTAGACTGCAGATTTCTGTGCCATGTAAGCAAGTTTCTCAGGAGAGAAAAAATTCTAGAGAGTGTGTGTGCATGACTAAAAACTGCAGACATAGAGAATAGCAGAGTAGAGTGGTTGGTTCAAAACAGAGATCACAACAAGGAGCAGTAGTTTCAAAACCCAGTTGTGTCCCTGGCCTCAAATAAGGATTTGGTAAAATGTGAGATGAAAATTTCACACTCATAGACACATAAACACGTGACAAGAGGTCTTGTTTTGTATTAAGCATTCACAAGGATATTACATGTCTTTATATAAAGTTTAATATTGGAAACACAGTATAGTCTATGTGAGGTTACAGTATTGTTGTGTTGTGTGGATTCAGAACACCAGGCTGCAGCTTGTGGGGAATCTTTCCAATGTGAAAACTCAGACGTCTGCATAGACCCGAGCCAAGTGTGTGACTTCCACACTGACTGTCCTTTAGGACAGGATGAGGGCTTCATTTGTGGTGAGGTTTTGTTTTTGTTAATAAATTCACAGGATGCGAAGTTGAATGATGCTTTGAGTGAAATCAGGAACTTGAATTTCAATGAATGATCTATGAAAAATGCACATTTACAATTGTCTGTAAATGTTTTCCTTGGATTTGATTTGCACAATTGGACTGATTCTAAGAGGTGGAGTGTGAAAACAATGTGAAAGGAGATAATAGAGTTATTGTGATCATGGGTGGAGAGTTAAGTGAGATACAGCATAGCAGTCCAAAACCAGGAAGTGGGGCTGTTGGCAAGCTGTAATCACTTTGCATTAGCTTTATTAATGTCTAAATCACAATAAATTGCTAATCCCTTGACCAGAGGTGCCAGAATATTCCATGCTAATGGTCTCTATACAATATTTTTCAAGTGTAGAAAATAACTGCTATACAGACATTTAAAGTGTGAAGCCTGAGTGCAGCTGCTATTTTATTTGCATCAAAATATGCTCAACAGCTAGTGTTCGTTTTTTAGCTGGAAATTCTTTTACAGTATTGTGAGGAGCTTTTCCTCTTTAAATCGTGCCTTTGAAAATATGGTACACCTCTTGTGGATTTGTTTGGAAATAGCAGATAAATAAATGGTTTTAGACTATTTTTTATTTCCCACATAGAGAATCAAAAGCCTTGATTTAGTCACTATTTACATCAACATAGTCAAGTCTATTTAAAGTCCTTGAGTTTTGTCACAATGGTGGTGCACTTTTTTCATTCACCACTAAAATCTCTCATGTACAAGTGCTTTAAAGTAATCTCTGTGACAATAAAGGCTTACCCTGATATTTTATAGATGTATTTTTTCATCTTACTTACTGTAAGAAAACAATAACAAAAACAAAACATATACGCCACCAGCAAATAGACCATGTTTTTCAAAGAAAAACAGATTGTATAGCGTCTTATTGATCAGAAATACAGTGTGTTAATATTGTAAATTAATCAACAAATATTAATACTGTCTTCCAGTAGCACATTATGTTTGCTAATGCGAGTTTATTCATTTAAAATGAAACTGATCGTTAGAAAACACTTGATGATGGATGCACAGATGTAGATCTTTTTATGAAAAATATGGTTATTCCAGTGTGTTAAAAATGTTGGTATACAGTATAAAATACTATATTATAAATACTGTGGATTTATGAAAAATAAAGAAAAAAAATACACTCAACAGATGAAAAATAAAAAGATTAAACAGAATGGTGGTGTACATTTTGTACTTACCATTAATATAGCACAATAAATACAATTTCTGTTTTAAATATCCCCGATGTGACTGTTTTCCATGAACTATCCTCACAAAGTCTTGAAAATGCCTCTATCACTTTGCTTTAGCAGAATTTTCTGGTATATTTGTCATGCAGATTACAAAAAATATGATTAAATAAATAGTTTATTACAGTGTGTCACCTATCTTTTTTTTGTCATGAACTGTGTAGCTGTACTGAGTTCTGTTCCTCCATGGTCACCATCTTTATTTCCTTTCTAATGATTAGACTAATGGTTAGACATTGGACTAACATGTGTACAGGGCAAAAGCTGCACAAGTTTAGTCTGCTTTTGTAACTTTTTGAATGCCCTAAAGTATCACAATGCACCATTTTCATTCATTTAAATCACTATGTGTGCTTGGCTGAGGAATGAAAGGGAAAATGTGAATATTTAGCATCTGTGATGTCTGCTTGAGTGAAATATTTGATAATGATCTTCCTCCTCCCCAGGTGCTCTTCCGTTTGGCTCACACTGTTCATTTGAACAGGGTGCATGTGGTTGGTCCGTGTCCAACCATCACTCAGCCTGGAGGAGGGTCGCTGGAGATGAGCTTCTGGAGAAGGAAGACATGCATGGTATTACCTTGCAGAGAACGCCAGGTCAGTGGTGTGTGTGTGTGTGTGTGTGTGCTTCTGTCTGTGTGTGTGTGTCTGTGCATGTGAAATAGACATAATAACACCTCATACACTGATTTTGTCACTCTTCCACTGGCAAATTTCTTCCCATTATGATGAATTATTGAGCTGAGGAGAAATGAAAGCTAAAAACTCAATATTTTCTTTCATTCATTTCACAAATCTCACATTACATATTTTCAGTACTCAGTTATCTTTTGTCTGAAACAGGCATTTCCTTTATTCCTTTACTAGACCCAGTTTATGACTCAGATGAACACCATATGAACTAGCAGAACATATTTGTGCTAAAACTTTTTCTCATTTGTTTTTATTTTTTCGTTTGCATCCAACAATAAAACAAGTTCACCATGGATAGCTTGTAAACTTGTCATACTGTTACTGTATCTCTGTTTGTCTCATGACCTTGTAAACATTTGGCTGTTTCACAATTACTTTATTCCCCTAGGGCACTACTTGTTTCTGCAGGTAAGAAAAAGTAATCCCAATCGAGAAGCATCCATTCAGAGCTCCACTTTCCCTCCTCCAGTCTCTATTGTAGCCTGCCAGGTCAGTTATTCAGAAAGATTCTGAAGTCAAGTTATTTAATTTCAATTTTTGTTTTAATGTTTCTCCTGTTCCTCCAAGTCGATTTAGATCAAATCATGTTAGAAAACAAGTCACTGTGCTAAATTTGTACTGCTCTTTTGTCTTTTCATTTGTGCAGATGCACTTCTCAATGTACCTTTCTGGCGACTTTAATGGTTCATTGCTGGTCTCTGTGGTGGAGAAAGGAACCACCTCTGCACTACCAGTCTGGGAGAGACATGATCAGTGGACAGATGAGTGGGAAGATGTTGCACTGCAGCTGCATGAGATTCATTATGGGTAGGTAATAGGAAAACAAAAGGGTAGAGGACCAGATGATTAGGTAACACTGTAGTGCTGCAGCAAAAGAATCAGATGGTTCATAAGGTTATTTAATAATGTATTACCATTTTCTTTGTTTTATGTCTAAACTTACTTTAGATTGATGATAAGAGACATTCTACATACACTGACATTCTGTAAATATAACCCAAATTTCAAAAAAGTTGGGACTCTGTGGACTTGGACTTTGTTAGTAACACTTACTTATGCAGCTTGTTGTTGTTGCCTCTGTTACAACTCTGTTGAAACATGTTGCTGCTATTAATTTCAAAATTCCCAATTTTTTTTGGTACATTTTCTCAGTTCAATTGTTTTCTATGTTTTATTGTGAATAAAATATGCGTTTATGAGATCTGCAAATAATTTAATTCTGAATTCTGTTTAATGAAGATTTTACACAGCATCCCAATTCCAATATTTTGGGGTTGTCAAAAAGTTCAGTTGTCTGAATACACAAATGGTACTGTATGTGCTTTGTTCCAGGTTCCATGTGAAGGTGACAGCCGTATGGGAGGAAGGCTCCAATGCTGATATTGCTCTTGATAACATTGCTATAGGAGCCGCATGCTTCGACACGGGTAAGCTGCTCCTAACATGCCGGCAGGAAATGTGGAATTGAGAAATATTACAGTCCAACATACCATATAATAGAAAAACTAAACAGTGTGACACTGTGTTACAACATCAAAGTCAGGTCTTGTTATATAACACAAGCATGGTTATTATAAAGGGCATGCTTATGTGCATTATTTAAATCCAGGCATGAGCTTTAGTGTGTAGGAATGAGCTGGTTTAGATTTTGTCAAATCAATCAAGTTACAACTGCCAAGATTCTCAAATCTTAGCTTTGTGTTTGTATTCTGGCATTTTTTTCCTCCAATGATTATGTTTAAAATGTCCTGTACACCTGATGAAAAACAATCTTCCAAACTGTTTGTTTGATGCCTTATTTCTGTTATTGGATGTGATATGAGGGTAACCAACGTTTAATTCTTTACTAGTACAGTACAGTACCAAAACATAACCATAAAAATCTGTGCCAGCATTATTGTGTCCGTGTTGTTGCACTTTCTATGTGTTACAGTCATGTGAGAGGATTTTTTAATACGTCTTTTTGATGTTTTGAAATGGTCTAAGATTAATTTTGTTTTTGAGCGTGGTGCTAGGGTTCACAGATGAGAAATTTGCCTTAAATGCAATGGATTAAAGGGATAAGTCTGCTTTGGTTTGTGGCTGATTTAAGAGAAGGTTGGTTTAAAGCCTCGGGAGAGGCACAGTGATAACAGTGTTGTGTGGCAGTTACTCCTCTTCACTTGAGCATGACTGGAATAATTTATAATATCGGTGTCAGTTAAGGATCTCACTCCAGCTTTAGCAAATAATGTTTCTCTCGTCACATTTAGTGTCTCATCTTGTTTTATTATGCTGAGAGTAAACTGTGAAGACTTTAATTGCTTAAGTACACTGGTAGTTTCATGGACTTATGTAGCTGGACGAAGACAGGTATGGTATGAAATTGTTCAAAATGAAAAACATACTATTCTGTATAATCTTTTATTTTTACACAGTGAAAAAATACGTAATGAATGAAATGAAAAAAATATGTCTACAGTCACAGCAATTAATCTTAGGAAACACCAGTCTAATTTCTAATTTCTGTGCTTGATTCTGTGCTGCTATCTGTCTGAACATAATTTTTATTTCAGTGAAATGCAGATGGATGAATGTGACTCTGCCTCTCCTCAGATCTCAACTCTTTGCTGCCTATGGCGGACTTGGAGGATATCTTAAGCCCCCTACCGGAGCCTTCGGCCTCAGGTAGCATGTAGCTCCAGCTGTCACCATGGATACCTAATGAATTTCTGAAGCATTTCTTTTCTACTGTGCCATTTTTCCATTTTTCACTGTGCATACAGAATTTTACATACCAGGTATTTATATACCAGAATTGTATTGGACACTCTCTTGATGCCTGAGTCTTTATTTACCATATTGGCTGACACGAAGGTTTTAATTTATTCTGCTCTTAATGCACATGTCAGGTATTTAATGCAATATCCAGTCACTCTCTGAGATGTTGTGCATATATATGTGCATTTCTATTTAATGTTTCTCAGTTAGTCTCACAAATTCTTAATGTCAATACACCCACATTTACTAACTCAGTCAACTATTCTAAAGTCTCACTTCAGTATTGTTTTTCCTGTGTCTCTAGAGGTTTCTCTGATGACGTGGTGGTTTAACTCGTGTGGTGCTAGTGGCCCCCATGGCCCAACACAGGCTCAGTGTGACAGTACCTACAGGAACAAAAATGTCAGTGTTAGTGTGGGAAAGGAAGGTCCATTGAAAGGAGTCCAAATGTGGAGAGTACCAGCCACCGACAGATACTTGTAAGTGATACAGGAGACATGAACTAATACACTGTTGGTGTGAGTAGTTTCATAGTGTTTGTCGACATTAACCATAACATATAGCTTATGTTGTCACAGCAGCGATTGTTATAGCAGGATGTCACAGGTCCTAACACAGTTCATTTTTGAGACTGAGTCACTGAGTCACTGAAGAGTTATCCAGATGTGTTAATAATGTGCCTCAGAGAGCTGGGCTGAGGGACAGTTTAAAGGTATGATTGCATGCTAAATAGTTCTGACCATGATCTGTGGAACTGATTGTGTTCCTGCCAGATCAAGACTTCGAGCTGTTTTGATTGTCTTTGCACAGCCAGTCACAGGACATTATTATCACATTCACAACACGAGAAGAGGCAAGAAAAACGTGGCAGGATTAATTATAGAAATTACATACAAGGTATTAAATTATTCAGGCTAAGTTATATACAGGTAAATGCCTCAGTAATATCAACACAGAATGTCAGTTTAACAAAGGGAAGTTAAGTCGCTTTGGATAAAAGTGTCTGCCAAATGACTAAATGTAAAATGTTTTATAACAGATACTGTATCTGTACCTGTTTGCTCAAGTGTAGTGCAGTCTGCCTCCATCTAATATGATATATATTGTGAATCCTGAGCCCAGCAAGTGGTTTCTTTCAGTCGCAGCATTGAACTGTACAATTATCTCTCTCAGGATCTCTGCCTATGGGGCTGCAGGAGGGAAAGGAGCCAAAAACCACAACAAACGCAACCACGGGGTCTTCATATCTGCCATATTCCCTCTGGAAAAAGGAGATACACTTTACATCTTGGTGGGCCACCAGGGAGAGGATGCGTGCCCAGGGGTGAGAAGTGTGAGCTCAAAGCAAGACTGGAAGGCTTCATTCCCAGCTTTTTCCAGGGAAAAGGGAGACAAGAAATTGACCTAGATAAAACTGTATTTTCCACTCAATTCATACATTTATGAAAATTGCTTCTTTTCTTGAAAACTTGAATCTCTCTGTCTCCAATGGTGTAGAGAAATTCCCACACCCAGAAGATCTGCCTGGGAGAATCATCAGTAATTGAAGCTGGAGCAGAGTGGGCTGGAGGAGGAGGTGGAGGAGGCGGGGCCACATACATCTTTAAGGTAACGGAGGATTTGTTGTGTTGGTTAAGTACTGTGTGTCTTTACTGTAGGTCTCTGTGACACCTTGTGCAGATGAAGTGCATGTGCTAATAGGCATCAAAATTGTCAGCAGACATATTAAATACATATATCATTCAGCGTGTTCGAAGTCTAAAACAAATGAGAGTTCCTGTGATGCTGTCTTCTCAGATGGAGGAAGGCGAGCTGATTCCCCTGCTGATAGCAGCAGGTGGAGGAGGAAATGCCTACATGGAGGACCCAGAATCCAGTCTGGACCAGATACCACTGGAGCTGTATGAAAACAGTACTTTACGTCCTAGTACCAATGGTCAAACTGGCGCTGCAGGTACTTTAATATAAGTTATCTCACTATCAATGCATTTAAATGTTTGCTTAAAGATTCGGTCCACCAAAATTACAAAAAAACAAATGTTCTTATTGTTTGTAGTAGTACCAAGCTATTAAGATATTCTCAGATTTATGTGCCCAGGTTTTGAAACCTTTTGTTTTAGTTTACTGTTTTACTTGTCATGCTCACAAAACTGAAAAATAGTATTAAGAAAAAAAATGGAACATCTGCTTCTGATATCAGTATTCCCATTACAACAGTAACATTTGACGCTATATTACTTTATTATATGGTTGTCAGTGGATACATTGAAAATAAGCCAGGGAGATTGCAACACAGACACTGCAAACATGCAGCACAAATTAGAACCTGAAGGAATGTTTCAGTTCATGATCAGCATTTTAAATCCATGCCCACCTAACCCTGCACTGACAACCACCCTGTATTTGTGTTTAAAATATCCAGAGTGGTAAATATAGAGCCTTCATTTGTACATTTGCATTTTGTTTGTCTTTTTAAGACATTTTACTATAATTTGCAATAGAATATACACTCACTGGCCACTTTATTAGGTACACATGTACAATCTAATGTAATCCAACACAGCAGCTCTGCTGTGAATTCCACTTTACAAAGTTATAATTTTTCAGTTTTTAAATTGAAACTCTCAGAAATGTGATAATTCTACTACATGTGCATTATTAAAGTCATTGTGGGCGGTGGAGTCGTACTGGAGTACTTTATGTTAAGAGGTGTTTGTTAATGTTTTGGACCCCTCATTGATGTAAATGGAGAGGCCACCTCTTAACATAACTACAGTACAACAATTATATCCCCACTAAAGTCACTGTGATTTGATAAATGATTCAAGAGCAACAAGTTTATTTAGAAATATCAGAATTATAATGTACTGTAGCTGCAAAAAGAAAAAAGAAAAAAGTAAACAAAGAACCTCTCAAGTGAACAATACTGGCTGAGGCCTTCAGTACCTATACTTTATGATCACATAGTGCTTAAGTGTCCTAGTAATGAGTGTGCTCCTCTTTTCATATCAAGTGCTCAGATGACAGCAGACTTTTCACATTGAAGCTAAGTGAGTTTGAACTGTTGTGTGATGTGATAGACATGTTTTTCATTTCTCTAAAAGGTAGCTTTAAAACCTCCCCATAGAGACATGTTGGTTGAAGACCAGAGCAGATTAGTTTGTTCTATACATACAGTACATGCTTGAAGCAGCACAGGTTGGCATGCATGCATGATCTCATGCAGCAGGCAGTGTTTGGGTGGAAGAAGGGGTTTATCTGGGATCTGGGTCGTATTTCTTTTCTCCTGACAGGTCTTGACCTTTGAAGCAGGACATATATGGCAAAGACGTTCCTCTTTGCTCCTGGAAATGCTTTCTGTGATGTTCTCAGTAAATTCCTTCTGATCATCAGAGTCTCAGCACGGACCCTCTACCAGCTTATCTTATTGAAACCTCTGTGGGGTTGTTTAGATAAAGATCGTAAAGGGAAATATGTAGCTTTCAGTGTTGTGTTGAGGAAATATGTGTGTTTTCTCATATGTTTGTGTGAGCTGTGTGTTTGCTGTTACACACACAAGAAATGACTAGAGCTGCAATAGATGCAGAACATATGTATATACAGCCCCTTTGGTAATGATTCAGCCCCTTTCCCTTTATTATTTACTTTTTTGAAGGGATAAAATTGTCATCATTATACATTTATAACCATTAATAGCATAGTGGGAACATGTTTTTAAAAATGTGACTGAAATGTCATCCCTCGCTGACAAAAATATTTTTTGCTGCAGCACTTCCAACTGTGGTCATGTGCATCCTGCCTTTTTTTCCTTGAGACGTGTGTAAGTTATAAAAGCATTTCTAAAGTGTCTCTAGGAACACAGTGGCCTCAATAATGGAATAAGTTTTGACTCTTCCTAGAATTGGACATTCAGACACTCTGAGTCACTGGACAATATGAGCCTCGGTCAGGGTGTGACCAAGAACCCAAAAGAATGTCAGAGAATCTCTGCAGAACACTGCATCATTCAGGCCATAATGTTAGAGTGGCTGCATGAAGTTTGCCAAATGTGTAGGACTCAAAATTTACCAACAGTTACAGGGTATGGCTGGTACCAATGGAACCAGACACACAAGTGGCTGTCTTGCTCTGTGTGAGGCTCTCATTCTTGATGACAACACTGTTATTGCTGTTGCACAGAACAAGAATCAAGAGAATTCCTTTAACATTTATGTATTTGTTGACAAGTCATGAGGTGTACTAGTAGCTTATAATATACAATGTGTGGTGTTGCTCTGGTGGAAGCTTTGTAAAATCTGAGAAAATCACTCACATTTCACAGTTCACATGACCCTGGTATACTTGTCAATTGAAAATGTATAACAGAAACCACATTTTAGGATCCATGCTGGGAACTAGAAGAAAGGCCTAGCCCCTGTTTACACAGATTTTTTTTAAAGGTTCCTTTCATGCAAGTCCCTGGATTCATGAAAGTGCAATAATAAATCACTGTAAATCACTTGAGTACACCTTTATCAACACCTTCTGCCTCTTTTACACTGCACCTACACTGTAAACAGACTTTGTTCTATGAAAAGGCTCCTATCTCATCTCCTTTCTGCAGCCATCAAGCCCAGAAAGCACCCATTCATTTTATGTAGTTTTTTATTTTTCATTTTAAGTTTGCAGTTTGCAGTCTGCAGTTTAATCTTGTTTTGAATTCAAATTCTGTTGCAAAACCTTTCGAAGAACCTACAGAATGAACTGTCTCCATCGTTGCTCATTCACTCCATGTGAACAGCAGCATCACTCAAGAATTCATTGAGCTTTGATCACTGAATATTTTCTTTATTTTCTGCAATCCTGCTAAAGCCAAGTAAAAACCTAAATGCTTATAATGTTGGACATACTAGTAATTCATTTTGTGCTAATATTTGTTTGAAGGTGGAGGTGGAGGCTGGAAAGACAGTCTAAGTCCTCACCTGAGAGCTGGCAAGTCTCTGGTCGATGGGGCAGAGGGGGGATCTTCATGTCCCCTAGCTCTGTCTAAGCTCAGCTGGTCCACCTTTGGGGGTTTTGGAGGTGGTGGTGGGGCCTGCACAGCCGGAGGTGGCGGAGGAGGATACAGAGGTAACAATATCTGTCAGCTTCTCTCACATTATGCTGCTTATGCTTATTTTTTTCCCTGCATTTAAAACAAAAATCATTTTTATGTCTTTTCTCTTCACCTTTCTCTCTTTTTTTCATCTTCTTGTCAGTTGATTCCAGACATTCCTTCCAGACAATCATTAAAGAAGTTAGAAGCTAGAAGTAAAAAATTGATTCTTTTATGGCATTTCTGTCTTTCTTAAATGATTTTCCAGTCTATATCTCAGTCTGAAGCAAAATTTATTCTGGTCTGGCTGCTCTTGACAGTTGACAAACAGAGGTTACACTGAGTAATGTCAAGGAGTACCATACAGTGTGGTTGGATAGTTTGCAACTAGTTGCCATGGTAATCACAACTATTGTAGTAATTATAGAGCACTTTCTGTCATCAGGATGAAAGTATAAAAAATGTTGGGCGTGATGACAAACTGATAAGTATACAGCAAACACAAGCATAAGCTGTCATAAATGGATGTCATAAATTTTGGCAGGAGGTGATGCAGCACTGACGGATGAGATAACAGCTGACGGTCAGAATGGAGTCTCATTCATTCATCCAATGGGAGAGATTTTCCTGCAGCCACTTGCAGGTAAGGCAGCATGTAGCTTAATTGGTAGGGCAGTTGTCTTTCAACCCCAACGTTTGCAGGTTCAATTCCCCGTCCCAACTACATGCTGAGGTGTCCCTGGACAAGGCACCGAAACCCCTGACCCTTGGCGCCCCAAAGGGGCAGCCTGTCCAAAGTGAATTTCCCCACTGTGGGACTATAAGAGTTCTCAAAAGACTCAGTCTGTCACATTGTGTCATATCACACTAATGTGCTTACTGGATATATTTATATAATGTACTGTATATAGATACGTGTATACTAAAAATATAATGACTAAACCGAAGTGGAGAAGCGGAGGGTGCAAAAAGAACAAACACCATATGGTTCAAAGGTCTGGAAAAGTCCACAAGCTAAAAAGTATACTAAATCTGCACGAAAAATAAAGATCAATAGAAAATAAAATGGAATAATATAATAATAAGGAAACTCCATGTCTTTAAAGTTATGTAACATATAGTTAGTCATTGCTTTGAGTCGCTGCAGGAGCAGAGAGTATTAAACAGGACTGATCCCACAGCAAAGAGACACTGTCAGAGTGAAGATTAAACCCTGAGCACTCGAGTGTCTGCTCACTTAGTTCTTCAAGCAATTGATCCAGTCTGAGTGCCCTAGAGTGTACAAGTGTGTGAGTGTGTAAATGTGCTTTTACCTGTTTGTGCCAAACTGTCTGCCTAAACACTTAGGCCACACACTTGCGCATGCGCATGGATATATGTTGTGGTGTTTTCTTGTTTTTTTGCTGAGACTACCAGCCATCTGATTCTCATTATTCAGCGGGAGGAACAGGAAAGCAGTTTACTAATCCACAGCCTCATGGAGCCCGTTGCCTTCGGCTGCAACAGACAGACCTCCGTTCGCATGTGAAAGACTCTGTTGTTGTGTGCTGCCAGTCATCACTTACAAACACAAGGACTTCTTTAGCAGATCTGAACAAAAGCAAGATCTGATAAAAATAGATATGATCATAATTAAATTATTAGGCAAATATGCTTTCATCTAATGTACTTAGAACTTTTTTTTTAATTTAGACTTATATATGACACACCATGGCACCAAAACTAACACTGTTTGCCATCATTTAGTAACTAAAATGCAGAAATATACACATAATTATACATGCACTTGTTTTAACATGTTTTTCTATATTTTTATTATTCTTAGTAAATTGAAAAGACAGTGGACCAACAGTGGATAAGTCTGTCTCTGTACTTTCAAATTTCTTTCACCTGTATTTGATTTTCTAAAAACAAGTTA
>OMLM01013949.1:0-26021 GCA_900302695.1 Helostoma temminkii | reverse complement strand
CCAGGTTCCTGAGGGTCACATCCTTGGTGAAGTGGTCAATGTTCACCTGTAGAAAGAGGAAGACAAAACTTTAAACTGTTAATGACTTACTAAGGATAATACAAGGAAAAATAAAAAATATAGATTGTACTCGTGTTGTATGAATAAATATGGTGAAAATGATAGGAAGAGAAAACGCAGGAAGATTAAGCAGAAGTTGATGCGTCATTTAGTTATTTTATTAGAGGCAAGGTGCATTGTATTGTAGAATGACTTTAACAGGCCACTTATTTTGTTTATTCTAAACTGAAAATAAACAGAACCTACTTTATGTCCTGTGAGTCAGAAAACGATTCCAGGGAAAAGACCTAACAGAGACCAAATGTTTCCACTAACTGGTTTATGATACTAATTGACTGACTCAACTTCTGGGACTGTTGGAATTTTACTGAATTCGTTTTTTTCCCACCCAGTGTCTGTTTAAAACAAGTGGCACCACCCCTACGACCACTTGCCAGCTTAATTTTGCATGAATCAATCAAATACATTATAGTGTACAAACCCTTGAACTGCAGCTGTGCGGATAGACAGATTCTGTTACCTATTGAACAGACTGTTCTGAATCTTTTTATGTTTAGCCATTACCAAGCTTGGTGCTAGCCAAACTAAAAATTCCTCTAATATCTTAAACCAATACAACCAGAGCCATCAGATAACAGTTGAGTAAAAAGGACAATATTTCTCCCACAAATCTTGTAACGTAGCAGCCAAGTGCTTATCCCAAGGTATTACTTTAGTAAATGTGCTGAGCATGTGTGTTTATTTTACCTTTGTTTGCTCTCATGCATGTGTCGTTCACTACGTGCAGAATGTCAAAAGACTCTCCGTCTGCAATTTCATCTGTTTACTCACAAGTCTGCTGGTGTTTCCTCTCTACACATTCTGTCACTGATTAGCTAGAACCTGTCACGCCTTTATGCCCGTCTGCACATTGTTATAGATACGTCTAGATTGTCCCACACTATTTGTTTAGCTGTTAAAGAGTGAAATGATGCACAAGATTTGGATTATATTACTAAACCCTGCTCTCAATGCATGGCCAGCGCACTCCAACGAACCACATCTCTGCATATATCAATCTGCTCTGGAACAGAAGTAGAATTGGTCCAGATTTTACATTTTAAGTTTCAGAAACTGGAATTGAAATTAAGGGAACGTTATTAGTCCATCATCTGATAAACTATTTCTTTCTATGAATCTTGGCTGAGAGCAAAAAGACACGTTTCGTGAGTCCTTTACCTCTCTAGGTCCCTCAGACTGGATGAAGTCCTCGTAGATCTTCTTGGCCTTGGCGCTCATCTTCACAGGATTCTTAGTCTTCTTGAAGTCCTCACAGGCCATCCAGAACTCAATGTTCTCATCACTAAACTCAGACTGCAGGAAGCTACGGAACGCAGCCAGACCATCTGCGGAAAGAAGCGAGAGGATGTTAGATAAAGAGATAAACCGATAATAGAATAATTGTAATTATTTATGCAGCCTTGTACACATAGCTGAAGGTGGTTCTGTTTGTTGAGTCTGTTCTCATGCATGTGTTTTATTGGGTGTAATTCTGAAGTAGTTTTTGAGTCAAAGCACATCAAGGGTAAAGGCTAAATCTGAAGAGACACCGAATTATATGTGCATTTTATTCTGTCTTGTTAAGGGTTACTGGTAAGTGGTAAGACTATGATAATTTAACAATGCTTTTCATATAACACAAGAGTCATAAGGAATTCAACTTGAGTCCCAAACTACTTTTACATTTTTATATCTGCTTGAGTAAAACTGGATTGTGTCTAATAGGCACCAGAATTCTGAGTAAAAAATTATGGAAGAGATTTTATTTAGGGAACCGTTGATAGTCTGAGTCTTACTAAAGACCAAAAAAAAAAAATCCATCACTAATGCAGCTTGTGAAAGAACTGAGAAGAGAAGCCAACATCAACTTAAACCCTCAAGTCACATAAAGAGATCATATCTAAAAAAGACTTTTACATGATTTGCAGAACTGACTGGTCACTGGTGATTCAGCAATCACGGTTTTATCAGTTACAGGCTTGACTCTATGGCTTAAAATGCATTGGCTTAAATAAGAATCCAGATCGCTCAGATTATCATATCAGTTTCTTTTACATGTTCAGGATCAGGAGTGATCATGCTTTGGAATAGTTTACCCCTGAATGTTAGAGGAGCCTCAGATCTGGCAACTTAAATCATTGCTTAAAACACACTTATTTTCTTTGGCTTTTAATGCACGTTGGAGTCTGATACTTTCTTTTAATCTTGGTATTGTGTCTTTTGTGTTTTACTTTGTTTTTATTTCTTGTGATTGATTATTTTACTTCATTTTATTTTTGTTTATTTTACCGTTATGTATTTATTTTGTCAACAGGATGTTGTTTTGAAAGTGCTACATAAATAAATTTGATTTCATTTGAAGTGACGTAGTGGAAAACAAAAGACAATGCAGAACTGTGAGCGTAAAAAACAAAACAAAAAGGACTGATGCTTGACATATTTTTATTATATATTTAGATGTGTGTTTAGTATTTACTTTACTTTCTGGATATGCAAACAAAACAGTGAATGTTTTGTGCAATATAAAAGTTTCTTTGTGGTAAATAGTTCAAATGTAGTAAGTAATTAAATTTCTTTTTTTTTCCTTGAGCAAAGGCCATTGTAATTAAACACAATGCCAGCAGCAAGTCCCATTGTCTGAACAAGCATGTGCTGCAGATGATAAGCGTGTAGCTGTGGCCTCAGGCTTTTATCTGCGATCTAAACGGCCAGTTTGGTTCAAAATAGCACTTAGTTGCAATCAAGCTACAGTTTTTATTGTTTAAAAAAAACATTCAGTACAAGGACACACAGAAAGAGAAGCACACTTGAATTCCACGCGTCACTTTTAAATTTCATTAATATTCCAATTAACCAAACAACACTGAACACAGTGGAAAACCTTCGTTCTGGGCATCAAGTTGAAAATGATACAAATTCTTCTGCAGGTGTTTATTATCATGAGAGTAGCCATATGCTATGTGTTTCCTGTTGCATAATATAAAATGCATTATGCAATTGTTAACTCTAAAGTAGAAGAGGAGGGGTAACTCTACATATAAGAGGCAATAACTCCTGCGGATCCTGTGGGAATTAACAAGGAAGATGCCATAAAGAATAACATTAATGCAAAAGCTAATGTAGATAAATAATTGTGGCGCAGCACTTTGTGGCAACCGTGCAATAAATCAGTGCTGTCTCCCTTGGGATGTTACCATAACACACAGATGCATACACACATTCATGCAAACACAGGGGAGAAATTCATCTCTCTGCCCTAGACAGTACTGAAGGAGCCACTTATAAATGTCTTTTCCCACCCACTGAGCTCTGCAGAGATGTTTGTTCGTTCATGTATCAGCTGGTCTGTAACATCTGTACATGGGTCTGTTTTGATGCACAGGGGCACCTTAAGTGACTTAATCACTTGGACAGTTTACATGTACTGCTAAATACCATTAAGCATTAGAGTTAATCATCAGTCTTGCTGGCTCTGAGGCTTTCAGTGCACTTTGTGAGGTAAACAGTAGAAGCAGAGGTTGGCTTTTGGTATGTGTGATGGTTAGAAATGTGTTTTCCTTGTGCAAGCAATGCTTATATTTATCTCAGCCTACAGCTACAGTTGAAACTACCTAAATGTGCCATTAGTACCTTCATGTTAGAATTATGGAAAACAAATTGGTTGCCTTTTTTCAGATTTTTAATCAATATCCAAAGTTTAGCTTGTCTGACTCCCTGTTGGTTCCCTACAGCCAAAAATAAGACCCCATGTGCCTTTGCAGGTCCTTCCGTTCATTTTCATGACAAGTTTATAAAACAAAGGTTTTAGATCACCCCTGCAAATGGGGGCGCGGGTCAGATCAGAACTGAGCTACAACCTAATAGCTAGTGATTTATTTATAATTTATGGATTTGTTTAGGTAATGGTGTTTGAAAATTTGGTTATACAAGTCAAGGTAATCAGTATTATTTACTTTTGGACTTTTAAGACATGCTTATGGTGACTTGTAAGTAATTATTATCTTTATCACCCAATAAAATAAACACTGTGGATTACATGCATATATACATAAAACAATATAAATAAAAACAACAAGCACTTGCAAGCCACGGTGCGTTTATAGTCCCCAAACCCTGCTACACCCTGCTGCTCCTCTTTACACTGCCTGCCAGACAGACACCAGACCTCAGGGCAGACATGTGTCCTCCTTTTGGAATGGTTAAAGCTAAACCTAAGAGCCAGCTGTTAAGTATGAAGAACACAGTTCTGTAAAATCTAAAATAAAGATTGTCTGTCTTTGTGAGGGAGCAGCGAAACAGAGATGGTAGCCTTCAGCTATGTGCACACGGTTGCATAAATCATTATTGTGAGAAGTAAACGATACAAGTTAACAGGTAACAAACTGTGTCAAAGAGAGAGGTAGAGAAGTACACCTACAGCTGTTGTTCAGAACTCGGTCCAGACTCTCACGCCACTGAGCCGCCTCCTCAGGAATAGGCCTGCAAACAAGACACTTCAGTTCAGCCAGAGATGTAGGGTTACAAATATAAGCTCAAGTACAACATCATTTACTCCATCTTTCTTTTTAATGATTAAATTTTTTTAGTTTCGGGAGCATGTGTATGAATGGTTATTAACTGGGTGTACAACTGGGTGTACAGATGTGTGTAGACCTGACAATGTACTATGTACATTCAGGTGCCAGACTGTCGAATGGCACCTGAAGTCAACCATGAAATAAAGATCAGATAGTTTTATGAAAAACCAAACATGAGGGCTGTAGATTGAATATTTTGAAATGTTTTGCCTGTGTCCCTTTAACTGATATGTATCAACGTATTTGCGAATTGTCATTTAAATGAATTGTGAACATATGGTCGTTATGAAAACAGAAAATGGAATCTGGTTGCGGTAACATTCACCCCGGAAGCCTACTTGCGATTGCAGTTAGGTTGTATAGAAACTTAATTTTCAGGAGACTGGGTTGGGATACACTCTGGACTGATTACCAGTCTGTCATAGGGCTGCATAGTAAATGCACTCCCCAAACTATAACCATTAAATTGACATATATATTTGAATGGACATTTGAAGTAGGTTTCCAGTTTCACAAAGCCAAGCTGTGCCTTTGATCTCAGTGATTTTCTTGAAAACAGCTACCAGACTGTGTCTGGCTGCATCTGGTTAGACCAATCAAGGGGAGCCACTGAGCGCAACACTTTAAAAGAATAAAGAACAGAACTTATCATCTACTGTGCAGACTTCTAGATATGATCTTAGGCAACAGCTTATTGAGAACTGGGCTGACTTGCAAGGGCAGCTCATATTCCAGGTTAACAGGACTGGAACATTTCCACGGTTATGTGCAAAATACCACATAAATCAAACAAACAGATGAAATTGCATGGGGAATAATCATGCCAAATACTTTACACATATACAAACTCAGTCTATTCTAGGAGAATAGTAATCAAATTTTGAGGTATGAATGCTTAAATAAATGCAATCTATGTTACAGTGGCAGGATGGTCTCCACTTCTATGGTTCCATATGGTTTCACTGTTAAAACAAATCCAGTCAAAGGCAGCAAATATACTGCTAGAGTGGTGCAGAAAACAGTAAATCCTCACCAACCTTCACCACAGCTGCAGTGGGGCTGATTTAATGTGTAAATGTTTTTCTAACTAAATCATGGGATGTTCTTGTTTTAACAAGTGAATTGACTCGAGGACTAGCTTTAAGTTTCCATCAAATGGTGAATTTGATGTAATCCCCATAAAGTTCAAATAAAACTATGCAAAGCTAAAGTGTGCACTTCCCATTGACCGCAATGTAAGTGTAAAGTAACAGTACATCTCATAAACACTTCATCTCTTACTCTGTCTTTTCATGGCTAATGTCTAACACTGACGTCTGAACCCAGTCAGCCGAGGTTTAATGGTCTTTGATGTCCACATCTTGTACCTGTTCACATCTCCGCTCTGCTCCTCTACTGTCATTTATCTGCTTAACTCTCAGGCAAACATTTCACAGTCATTTATCTCAGAGAGGGAAACACTCACTTCTGGAGCTTCTCCGGCTTCTTCTCAGTCTTCTCGGGATAGGGGATGATGAGGTCAATGGCATTTTCCGGCTTCTGCAGTAAAACTCCTAATTTCGACTTGATCTCCTTAGCCCTGGATGACAGAAAGCAGAAGGGGAAAATGACTTGGGTGACAAAGTCTTTGTTTTAAACTTTAAAGAACTAATTGCATAATCGCAGTCACAACATTTATCCGACTGGTTTTTTTCTCCCCTCTCTCCAACAAGACTTTTATATTGTACCACATTAAACAACTAAGATTAAATTCAAATAATTTTTAGTATGTCACTGAGCTGAGTTTGTTTTGTTGAATAAACAGGGAACAGGTGGAAAAGTTGATAAGACAAAAAACTGTGCTGATTTAGCTGGAAGTTATTTCAGAGATGATAAAATCTCTTCAATTACACGCATTATATAAAAAAAGAACACAATCTGCATATCACATACAGTATTTGCATTGTATTTTACCAATGTGAGCCTTGTTAACTTAATAACTCTGTTTTCCCTCTCATCCTGAGGGGATGACAAACAGTCTACACTGTGCAAGCCAACTTTTAAATGCAACAACTTAAAAATATCCAAGTTGACATACAAAGTTGTCAAACACAGATGGTCAAAAGGTATGAAAAAATATGTCAAATTTTATTAGGTTGAAAATTCACAGAAACAGAAATCATTTTCTTAATCTTTCTGATGCACTATGATTACTACTTAATCCACATCAGAGGAACACACTCATAAAACATGAAATGTAAAGCAAAGTGATGCAGCTCGTACCTTTCAATGCAGGTTTGGGGTAAGGCTGCTAATCCTTTACACATTGTCCAGCACTTTCAGTTGCAATACTTAAGAGAGAGAGAGTTGAGTCTTCCTAGCACGCTGTGTTTTCAGAGTCCTTTTTGCTTTCTGACTCTGGCTCTCAGCACATGAGGAGTTTTATACAGACGCCCTGTGGGCTTTGGGCCAACAGCTAAGCCAATCAGACTGGAATGTGTACAACACGGGCGGCTCAGGATCCTGGCTGAGGAAGGGCGGGATTTCAGATGTGAATGGCTGTTTGCTTTGAAGTTTCAATTAACCAGCCCATTCAGGAATAGAGTGCAGGATGCAGACACGAACACGAGTCTTCACTGGTTGCATATTGATGTGCTCTTTAATCACATGTTGCCAGTGAGTTGGTTACATTTTTAATAATGCATTTCTTAATGATCATGAGCATAATTTAATTATATTTGGTTTATTCCCCTTTGTAGCACATGTTGTAAAATGGTGAGCTATGACAACGTTTCTACACAAATAAGATTGAATATTAACTACAGTAACTATGTTTTAACTTCTAGTCTTTTGAGCTTGCACTGGAGCAGAGTTGACCAAACATATCGTGCTATAAAAGTGATTTTTATTCATCCTTGCTCTCCCAAACACACATCCAGTTGTTGAATACAAAGTGATAATTTGTGCACATCAACAATCCAAAAGGCTGCTCTAAAAACATTTTTAATCATTTGCAACCTCTGTGGCTGTGGTTTAAACTGCAAAGACTCATATGGGTACCAATATTCTATAAAGCAGCTACCTGTTAATGTTTGAGTAATTTAAACCACCTTACAAAACTTGTTTATTATCTCCAAGAACAGGCTTTGTCACAAGAAAATGCTGTTTATTTAACATTAGAACAAGGTCTTAACAGTTTAGAACAGATGTTTTGACAGGGGGAATGCGATCATGGAACTCCTCATACTTTAAAACAGCCAACTAAATGTGAACAAATTCAGGGGACTGTGCACCTGGCAGCACAATTACAGCTACAATATTCAACTCACAGGCTAGTACTAGCCCGGTTGTCGAAATCCATCCACTCTGCTCTGCTCCTCAGTGCTCTGTCCAGAACTTCATCAATAGTCATCATTGTGAAATTACTACAACTGAGAATGCTAAAACTACACAAGTCAATTTTATTTTCAAACCAACCAATATTGCAAAATCAGTGTCTACCCATAATTATACACTTACATAAACTAATTACAAGGTTGGTTGAAGACAGTAATGGAATATACATACATGTTGTTGGTCTGCTGAGGACAAGTCTCTCATGCATCTCTGAGGATGTCAGAAGAAAACAAAAAGCAACCTGGATGTACACTACCAGTCAAAAGTTTGGACAAATGTGAATTAACGTGTTTTTCTAAAAGGGTTTTCTAATGATCAGTTTTCCTTCTAGAAAAGAAAATCTCCATTAGGAAACTTGATGTTGTAACTCAGGTTGGGAAATCAGGACTCAAAGAATGCCAGGTAACAGACACAAAGCAGAAACCAGGTATGGAGGAGACTGACTGGAGTGAATGAGACCAGGATGAGCCGAGGGCAGTAAGAGGCAAGTCACAGGAGAAGGTGGCCATGGTGGAGAAGAAATTAGCCTGTGTTGGAGACTGCAGAGATGCAGGTTGTGTTGAGTACTGTAGACACGTTGAGTAAGAAACATAGAGGGAAAGGATGGCACATGAATATCTATGAATTGTGCCGAACACCAGGAAAGGATATGGTATTCTGGTACTGGGAAGGGGGGGAGTGGGGAAGGCAAGAGAGGGTGAGTGGGCAGATAGGTCAGAATATTCACAGGAAGGTTTTCAGGTTCAGGAGAGGATCAGGTTAGACAAGGTACAAACAATCCATAGACAGACTGCAAACACAATGTGAGTCAGATCCAGACAGTCAGAAAACTGAGTCAGTTATCCTTAATCCAGTAGTGAGAATCTTTTATCCAGAAACCAGGTCAGAAATGTAATCAGAACAGATCAGACTTAAAGAGTCAATGGAGGTGGGGGGGTCGGGGACTAACTGAGCAGATAAATAATCAGGCAGTAAGGCCAGTAAAAAGAAGGTGGAAGACTGTGCATCAATGCTGGGATGCAAAAAATCTGGTGGTTTGCAATTGTGAGAGAGGCTGCTGATAAAGAGAGCACACAGGTGTTAATAGTTAGATTAATTAGATGATTGAAACAGCCAGAGGGAGAGCGGCAGGAAATTACCATATACGGAGTGAAGCAGATAGGCAGACAGACAGTCTAGAGACAGTGACAAATGTGCTACTGGAAGACAATACTAATGCGTTTACAGATTATAGGCCTCTGCATGTTAATAGAAATATAAAAAACAGCTTTGTCCAGACACAATAGATAGAATGACTACACTGTATTTCTGATTATTTAGTTTTTTTTTCAAACACTTGGTCATTTCTATGTGTGTCCAAACTCTTAGTCGTCAGTGTCACAGTGCGAGAATTACAATTAATATTCCTTTTGATTAATACAATCTAATATATCCATCTGTCTTGATGGAAATGTTTCATAGACAGAGCTGAATCCTTAGACTGACTGAAGTCTCTCTTTTATCTACCTTAATGTTGAAGTCAGCCATAGTGTTTTCACCAGTTCACATGGGAGAAAAATGATGTGATTGATCTACAAAAAATAATCAATTCAAAACTCAGAATTGTTTGAAAGTAACAAAGACAAAGAGTGAAGTTTTTGTTACTGTAAGCAGCGCACTCTCATTTTTATCTCATGCTGTATTTGGAGAGGCGGTGAGCTCACATATCAGCTCGCCAGCTCTCTTCCAAACTCTCCACGGTTTATTTATAAAGTAGACTGAATCTCATCATTCAAAACCTCTGCATTGAATGCAGAGATTTGTTCATGCCAAAAGACGTGGGCTTAATGTTATGTCGATGCATGTTACGTGTCAGTTAGGAAAAACAAGCAAACCAGAGTATGGTTATTACTCCTCATTAGGGCTGCTTAGCTATTATGTTAACTCTATAGCTTGGCAGTGCTATACTGGTCAGTTAACATCATTACACAGCCAAAACAGAGATCAAAGTGAGAAATAGCAATTTTCTTACAGTTTCTATGGTGATCAACTCAAATCTGTAGTAGAAAAAGCTTGAAAAATAATAGAGAAATTAATTCTATAAGGGCTGGGAAAAGAATGATGTTTTATTGAGATCAACCACATTCATCATTTATGTATTTGTACTGCCTATTCCAGCTCATGCAGAATTTAATATTGTTGAACCACTGATGTGTCAGTAGAAGATTATTAGGCTGCAGGTTTGTAATTCTGCCAAAGTGCCACTGAGTGTAGGCAAAATAGAGATGTTAGGGTGCCTGTCCACTGGATCCCTTTAGGGATGAAGCTAAAGGTTTTCTGAGACCTGTCAGTTACGTTTTTCCTGTTCCTCTGTCCACCACAACATAAAAACCACCAGCTGGATTTAATGTTATGGCAGACCGATATATGTCCCACTGGTCTCAAGATGTTGTATTTATATACTGCTCTTGACATTGAATGTGGTTGGCTGTATATGTATATAAGGTCTGGAGCATGAGCAAGTCAAACATGGTTCAAAGTATACAAAAGGACAAAGTACATACAAACATGTCACATTTCCTATTCCTCAAGAAACAGGAAAAACTAATTCCAAGAAGTATGTGGCTTGGACTAAGTAGTTCAAACAACCCCGTTGCCTTCACATTACATTATCTAAACTAAAGGAAATCTAATGTTACCCAAGTCTGTTATGAGCATAAAGTGGAAAGCTTAAATGTAGAGTTTAGATTTTCTGTAGATGGACAGTATAAAACACACTTCACCTGGAATGTGACTATGCTGTAAGTTTGGAGATAAGACGCCATGTCCTCTGGAGTTAAAGTGATGGATACACAAGATCCAATACTGTATAAATTCAGGGGGCAGTGCTTGATTAAAGGGCCTTGTGTACAGTTCTGTCACTGTGCACTCTGCCGTGCAATAAGTAAAATCGTTATCATTGATGATATCTAGATGATACTATATTTTCTTCATCTGCTAAGAACTGGAGTTTGTTAAAAAAAAGAAACTCCCTTTTCAGTCAAGGTGGATTAGGTCCTTGTGCTGCCCCCATGTAGCTTTTTAGACCTTTTTAAACTGCCCCGAGAGAAAAGCTACAGTACACAGGGAAGTATGTGACCGATAGTGCTGATGATTCTGCCATAACTTCTGTTCATATGTTGGTCTACAGCAAATATACCCCTAGCCTAAGAAATCAAGACGTACAGCACCGATTCCTTGAAATATGCACTTTAAAGTCTAGCTAGGAGAAAAAGGAGAGTCCCACCAAACTAAAAATTTTTGGAGAGTTGGTATCCTCCTATGTAACAGTGTATTTAAAATGAATTTCATCCCCTTTGTGCTCCTGATAAAAATTTCTCTGCTTATCAATGGATTATCTTCTTCTAGTCACATGTAGGGTTGGTTGTAACCCCGGCAATTTCACAAGTTTTTCTGTACCTTACCTGGGTTTTTAGTGTCCACTCTTTGCAAATTATTTATGCTTATTCTAAAGCATGATTAAACTTATTTAGGCACTTAAAGAACTTTGTTATGGTTAGGGAAACATTTCAGCATTGGTTAAATGTCCAGAAGACCATAAATGAACTGAAGCACAATACACAAAGAGTTTATTTCCTTAACCTTTCAAGAAAACTTGGTTCTACTCTGTTAACCAGAGCTTTTGTTGCTTAAACGTAACCACATGCGGGAATCAGGATGCCTGTCCTGTTCTCCAGTGTCAAATGCATCCTGTGCTGTGTTTGTCCACCATTCTCTACTCATGATTTAAGTGTGGTACAAAAACACAGCGCTGCACGTAGCACAAACATTGCCGAACTTCACTGACGATGTATATTACTGTAGAAGCAAAAAAAGTCGCAGGACAGGAATGTTACATTTTCGATGACTAATGAGAACAACAATGAGAACACTGAGCAACCTCATTCGGACTCCGTTACCAATAATTCCACGTGTGAGCAACGTTTAGATGCAGCGAGTTCAAAAGTAGGTTTTGTAAGGTAGTGATTTCTACACTACACACAAAAAAGGTTTTGATTGGCTTATAATTCTGCTTGTACTGTAGCTAGTATTATTTGAAATACTACAACTCATATTTAATATGACATAAAACCAAATCAAGGTAATTAATATTTTTATTTTAAATATTCACATGCCTGTTTAAATATTGCCTGCATACTGACAAATGACTTCTATTAACTATATATATATTTTTTTTATTTAATTATCATTCACTTCACCATGTACTTTTGCATTTATGTTCTCCAAATTTAAAAATACACTTCAAGAGACAAAAAATAGACATAAATAAATCAATAGACATATCAGATTGCCATGCATTATCAACAAATCTGGCTAAAGATTTTTTCATTATAAAGTCAGCACAGTAAAATTGCACCCAAGTATAAACAATCAGGATGGGTAAACAAGGTGAGTATCCAAAGTATCCAGAGGTCCAACAAAGTCTTCACAAAAAGGCTTCCAATATGACAAGGTAAGTCTCCAGCACAGTACAATCTACACAGTGAACTGTGTTCTCCACATGACAGTAAAACTTGAGTGAATCCCAATTTTGACAACTGATCCTCCCAGGGGCAGCCTGAGAGTATGTTGTTAAGCTTTATTTAATCTCATTGAGTTTAGGATCTCTTTTGCAATAGATACCTGAAAACAAAACTACTACTTTGTCATTACGACTGCACTACTGATTTTACTGAAATGCTTGGGAGTCATATTGGACCCAACCAAAGTGTATGAAAAGTAGCAGAGGTGAGCAGCAGGGGAATGGTCAGGTCAGTATGTGTGTGGACAAGAGGAAACAATGAACTAACCAATAAACCAAAAATAATGCAAACACACGGCTTATGACTATGACCTTCTGTCAACAAAAACACCTCTGAGCATATTGATGTTTTTAATTTCACTGCCAGAGGTAGTATGCCAGATTTTAACTGAGCACACAGACACCTCTGCTTTCTCTATCAATTCACTGATCTCCATTTATACCACCTGTCCAGGGCTTGACATTAGCTTGTTTGCTCACCAGCCACTGTGGTCAGTGGTTTTATGAAGTTACTTGCCACTCAGAAATTTCAGTGGCCATAACTTAGTTGTTGGGAAATAACATTATATACAATTTAAGTTAATCATATCACTATTTTTTTTACTTGAATTAGATTTACAACAATTTAAATGCAGAGCTGGTACACAACAAAAATTACTGAAGTACAATATTACCATAAATGTAAAATATTTCAAAATTGTACTCAAGTAGACAGAACCACCTGTGAGTAAATGCCACTGTGCATATTATACCGTTGTATATGTATTTTATGTAGATTCAACAGAAATGTTCTTTTCAATGGAGACCTGGCTAAGAGCAGCTTAAAAGGTCCATTACAATTCATATCAAATAATCTAAATTCAGTTTAAAGAATAATGTCATCACTTAGGTCAAGAGTGTAGTCAGAGAGTAAAGAAAGTAATCCCTGGCAGAGATGACCAACACAAGTTAAAATTGACTCAGTTCATTTTTAGCACATTAAACTTATACTTTAGCACATTAAAAGATACTGTCTATAGATGGCAGATTGCTTTCACTGAGTTCCTTTAATTAAAAGCAGAACTCCTCTGAGGCCTGACCTTGGCTAAAACAGTGAGCAATATATGTGTGCACTCTCAGTGTCTCCATCCTGTGACGTTATCATAGAGGTTGGAGTTTGGCCACTCTGACACCGAATCCTGCATCTATGACTAAAGAAATAACTTCCTCCTTTATAACTAAAGCCATAACATTGGAGGATTTTTCCTCCTTCTCACAGAAAGAATCCTTGCTGAATACTTGCTGTTAACAATGTGATCGGGCACCCAGCAAAGTGCCGAGATGTTTCCAGCGTGCCCTAAATACTGGTTGAAATCCCATGTCAACCCTATAGGGGGCAGTGCTGTATTTAAGGGCAAAAATTGCCGTGCAATCAACAACATTGTTGTAATTTCCTCAGTGGATTACTTCTCTTACACTGTACTATACTCGCACACTCAGTCTCACATTATAATTGTCTGTTCTTAGAAGCACAATCTCCACACAGACACAAGTGAGGCAATGAAGCATGCTAACAGTGGTGCAGATGATGTTAGCTTTACCCATTAGCTAGCTAATTAGTATCAAATGTTATATCACACGGCAGTTAAACATCTAATAAATGAACATTCATTTTTATCTTTAGGACAAAGCTTTCGTTGATCTTGTTGGTCACGATGGTCCAGTTCCCATCCCCCGACACAGTTCTTGGTTCTAGACCAGCGAGACTGGAACAAGTTACCAGGCTGGTTCTTTGACTGTTGAAATGCAAGAAATTGGAAATGTAGCATTAGCCCTGAA
The DNA here is from genome assembly GCA_900302695.1 of Helostoma temminkii. Taxonomy (NCBI): domain Eukaryota; kingdom Metazoa; phylum Chordata; class Actinopteri; order Anabantiformes; family Helostomatidae; genus Helostoma; species Helostoma temminkii. Next base: position 11,591 of record OMLM01013949.1, on the reverse strand, counting down.
CCGGCCCTGAAACTGGCTTGGTGAAAAACACATATGGGGCAGGACCCATTTGAATGATCTCTTTGTTTTGAAATCCTTTCTAGGGCTCAAAGTTGCCAAATATGGGTAAATCTTCTAATTGATCATTCCCCGATCCTCACTCGCCCTGGAAGTTGTCCATCCATCTCATAGCCTCTTATTTTGCTGTGAGGAGCGAGGAGTGATGTTTGAGGAGAGATAAGTGAGGATACATCTTTTGCATTAGTCTTTTAATGGACTGACAAACCCCTTTAGTGGAAAGCTGTTGGTGATTGGCTGCAGCTGATTGTCTGATCTGAAGCCCCATCACAACACCAACGCGTCTTATGTTGAAGTTCACTGATAACATTAAAATAGATCACAGCCAAGGTTGTATTTTATTTGTTTTAAAATCATTGTATAAAAATTGTAGGTCACAAAAAGCCTTAAAAAACTTTCTTCACTAGAATCAGACTGTTTCTCTGTAACATCTTTAAATTCCCACTATAAATAACATCATACCAGGTTCAGGAGAATCTGAACCTGGCATAAAAATAACATAATATATTTACATCTGTTGTTTGCATTACTTGAGATAATGCATTTCTCCTAATACATATAAACATAATCTAGATTAATGCATAATTAATAAAAAAAAATCAATATCAATAAAATGCAAATAATCATTAAACATATTTGTCATTAAACTGATTAGCTGGCAGTCTGCCCAGGGTCTGAGTCTTAAAGTCTTGATTAGTGATGGACTAAGGAAATTAAAAATCAAAATATCAGAACATCAGAATCCGTTTTTAATAAATGTGCAGATGTTTTATTCATAAGAAAAAATATTAAGGTCCTCACACAGTGGTAACTGTACATCCTAATAAATATTTAAACACTGCTTTTGGACAAATGTAAAATCCAATCCAACAAATTTACTACAGTCGTCTGACATTGCAGCAGATGACAGTTCAGATGAAGAAAAAAAAAAAGTCTCGTGCCCAAAAACCTTGTTTCCTTGATTCCTCTCTCCCTGCATACCTTCATGTACTTTTAGTAGGAGAGACTAAGATGCAACAAAACAGATGCAGATGAGGGATGCAAATAAGGAAACTGAGAATCACCCTGCAGTATCTGGTACTAAGATGTCAGCAGTATGTCCTTTAAGTTCTGTAGGTTACATGATGAAATCTCCCATGGTTTAAGTGATATATCTGACCGTTGCACTGTGGTACGGTACTGATGCTTACATTCCCATTGTACTGTAGGTGTTTAGGTAGATGTGCATTATAATTCACAAAGGGAATTCTATCCCAGGTTAAATTATGTTTGGATTGTGAGCTAGAGCAGGTGATTCCTGTGCCTGACTATTCCACATCTTTGGGTTACCGGACATGACTTTCATCCCATGTCCACTTCAATGGGACATTTAACAGTGAGGAAAACATCTCATGGCTTGACATGTCATCAAATGCCCATAATTCTGCAACATAATAAAAACTTAAACATACCACTGATGCAAATTATAGTATTATGGATGAGATTTAAATGCATTCATCTGATATATTCAAATGTGACAAAAACGAGTGAAAATTTTAATATGGATCCAGATCAAAATGAGTATACTTTCATTTATTACTTTTATTTTATTACTATTTTACTTTATTAAAAACACCATTTGGCACTCACATTAGTTGCAACCAGTTGAACTCTGGATCTCTGTACATTGCTTTGAGTGAGCAGCAGATTGCACGGTTAAATTACTTTCTACTATGCGGTGGAAAAAAAAAAAAAAATGGAGGAAGAGCCTAACACCTGGAGCCTTTATACAATGCTTTGTTTATGTTTATTCATCATGGAAGGTGGTTCACTTTCATTACACAATTTTCTGGAAGCCAAAGTTCATGAGGGGGCAGCCTTTTGAGTGAATGTGTACTTAGGCTCACTGCAGTAGCTGTGCTGCTGTTCAAATAAACTGACACCAGTTGGCATCCAGGCTTTGTGTTTACCATGCTGACAGATGCTCAACGCTCAATTTATAGATGTAATGGCCATATGACAGCTCAGCCAACACTGTTTCCCAAAAGTAATAGTCACCAAATGGCACAAGATATGCAGTAGTATGAAAAAGTAGATATTTACACAATTTGACAAATACATTTGCAAGTATCAGTTATTCTGCATCTCCAGTAGCGTCATTGAAATGATTTCCCCAGTTTGTTTATGTTCTTGTTTTTCTCTTAAACTCTGATTCACTGAACCTGATGAAAGCATAACCTTTCCAGAAACACTCAAAACTATAACAGATGTTAAGCTGAATACACATATATGGAACTGCGGTTGTTAGATTTCTTCATCTTGTATTTATATTGTAGACTACAACACCTGGGTGTAGTTTACTGACGTTTCCTATCAGTGACAACAATTAGCCCTTTGAACTCAGATGAGCTAGACCTTATCAACCCATTTTCAACATAGAAGTACATCATTTGGATCACAACCACGTGTGTCTGTTATGCCATCGTCATTTTCATCTTTTTTCCCATCTGAGCATGGTATTACCATAATTGCTGTCTTTCAGGAAAGAAAACAATTTAGTTCCTGGATGCCAGATGCTTTTTTGCCAAACAGGAAGGTGAGTATAAGTTTATTCCAGAAATACCAGTTAGTAGCGATCCTAGGCTAAACTCTGAGCTGTGTTATGACTCCTTTTCTCAGATTATAGAGATTGCAGACAGCTCTTCTGACATTTTGCTCACTTCCCACTTGTTAAAAGTCAACAAAAGGAGCTCTGTGATAAACACTGACAAAACAAGGGTGCTTTGGAAGAGAATGTGTGTTCATGTGTGAATTGGAAGAACATTAATGTGATGTCAGCAACAAGGGTATTGTGGTAAATACAGAATATGGCCTCATTGTTGCCATTTCCTTTGCTATACAAAGCAAAGGATTCTAGAATTCCTACATTCTGAGAACACCTGATGCTCCAGGCTGGGAGGCTTGGTCAACACACTGCAAACGTAATGCTTTCTTCCTAAGCTCCTGTTGGCAAAACACATGTACATAATCTTAATAAGCACTGTTGAGCAATGTACAAGTCTCTGTCGATATTATGTCCTAATAGCCTAGAACAATATTGTAGCATTTTTATGATTGGAAAATTACGCTAATGGAATATTTTTGTGGTGGTTTCACCATTTCATTAAACAAAACAGTTGCATACCAGCCAGTTTAGCCATACATTGATTCACTGTCAATGCAGTGCTGCTGGGTACATAAGATTGTAGCTTCTGGAGTCTCTGAACTAAGACAAAAAAAACAAACAAAAAATCTCAAATATGATTTTTTTTTGGTTTTGCATATTTAAACAATGCGTTTGGACAAATGTAAAATCTAATTCAACAAAAATTACTGCAGTAACTCTGAAGTCTGACAGCTAATGCACAGCTGAGCTGTGTCATCAGAAACATTGTGGCTGATGACGGTTCAGACAAAAGGACGTCTAATGTGTCCAAAAATCCTTTTTCCTTCATTCCTCTCTCTCTCTCTCTCTCCACGTATCTTCAGTAGAGGGGACTAAGATGCATCAGTGAGTCATTGTGACTTTTTAGGGTACATAATTAGCAAAACAAGAATGGCATACTAGTGTGAGTTACTAGATCTGACATGCTTTAAACTGGTGGAGCCTTGATGCAGACCAGGTAGTGTATAAATGCATCTTTACTAAAAAGAAAATAAATGATCACTGAGGCAACAAAAGTGGAACAAAAATTCATTCCCAAAGGACAAAGATAAAGATACAACAAAAGCAATACAGAACTAGGCCCCCCAAACAAAAAACACAGCCAAAGGAGGAACTAGAACCAGGAGAACCAAAACCAACTAAACACTATGGAATTGAATTGAAACAGGGACATCGACAAGAGAGCATGACACTAAAAGTTAAAACACAAATACAAACTTAACATACAACCCATAAATACAAGACCTGAATCATAGCCAACTTACACTTACACACGTAACCAAAAGGGAACCAAAAACCTAGCAGGGATCAAAAATGCATGGTGATGTTCTGAACTGGTAGTGCAAATCCAGCACTAGTCAAGAACATGAGGCACAAGCAGCCTGAAAAACTGAGAGAACCAAGATGCACTAATAACCAGCACAAACAGCATGATCTGACAATGCTTGGTTGACAGAGCAGGGTTTATATAGTGTGTAGCTTGATTACTGACGGGCTGCAGCTGGGTTGATTAGAGAGTGTGTACATGTGTGTGTCAGGGGAGCTGTGGGGCAGGGTGTGGCCAGATGGATGAGAACATGTGGCAAAGGACATATCTGTGGAGGTGTGTCCAAGTGGAGATGTGTCTAAATACTGCAATGAATGTGAAAAAACAAAAACTAGGCGAGAAACTGAAATTCAATAAAACAGAAACACGAATCTATACCTTATCTAATATGATCATCTATTGTGCCATACAGCAAAAAAACCCTGCATCTAGTTCATTCTTTGATAACATCCAGTCAGCCAACACCAGGAACGTCAAAAGCAGGGATAAGGAAAAGTTAGATGGATTGTTAAATATTATTACAATTATCCAGATTATAATCAAGTCATAGTTTATTGTCCTTAGAGAGAAATCGCATCCAAATATCTGTGATATTTCTCCATATACTTGCAATATGGGCAGAATCTCACTAAAATATATATTAAAATACAGTACTGCAAATGGCACCACAATATGATAAACATATCTAGTATGTGTGTTTGTTCATATTGTGTCATTCTGGTGAATAAAAACCACACTGATTCCTTTTAGTGTAGTCAGTGAGAAAACAGATGTTTGGAAGATTATTATCAAAAGCAACACAGAGTTCCTTTGTTAATTTTCCACAGGATATGACATCTATCACTATATATCTTAACAAAAGTACTCATCCATGCTGACTGGGTATATACAAGACTTGGCTGCTTGATGACAGAGAGGGAGGGAAATAGGTCATAGATGGTATTCTGGACAGAATGGTACATGATTTGATCTAATTTGGGATCAAGACACAGGTTCACATTTCCACTCTCTTGCTAAAAAAAAGGCCATGCTGAATCAGAATAATGCTGAACCTCAGGCATGAGGCAGGACGATTAAAGAGGTGTCCAGTTTCTCAGTGCTCGATCCACAGACCCGCGAGAGGAAATTAAATCGCTTTTCCCACAGCACCATTAATTGTTTTCATTAACTTGTTTATTTGCAAAGTCTTTTCCGGCAAAGCTGGTGCTTAACAGGGGGCAGCGAAGACTGTTTTCTCTTGAATTATAACAGATTTGTCCGTTACGGAATCGTGACCTGGACACAAGGAGGAAAAATGTGAGGATAAATAATGATGCACTCGTTATCATTCCAGCCTTAGAGAAATAAATTACATTCTTTGTTTAGAGACAAAATGAATTTTCCACCAAAGAGGTCAACGGTAAATGCTAACAGTGGATCTGTTGCTGAGCTGCCTTTTATGTAATAGATTACCTCAGCTAAACCAATGCAAAATATGAAGATGTGCATTCATAAATTCACAGTTTGGATATCATTCCAGCTGTTACCGCCAGTTGTAGTAGCAGCTGAGGTTTTTTAACATAAAATATATGAAAATACATGAGTTGGACAGAAATGCATGAGAAAAAGTGTGTTTAGCTGCTCATGTAATGTTGTGTATTTTGACAGCAGAGAAACGTCCACATCGATATCAGATCAGATAAACTGCTTTCAAATGGCAGTGATTATCACAAGCCATTTAATTGAGGTCTGCACTCTTAGTGTGTTTGGTTTTCAGGGACACAAATCAGACCGAATAGCTTTAAAATTGGCAATACTGCGTATCAACGAGCCAAAGCAAATATGGCAGTAAAAATAAGCCAGGACGGTGAAAATAGCAACAGTTTGAGGTGACTGATTGGCTGGCGTTCCTACATGTGATATTACAGACGAGAGTTTAGTGAAGATGTAAAGTGTGTGGAGCATATGGAGCTGATGTATATTATGTTTGTCATGTTCACATTGTGGAAGGGTTACTGCACTGAAGAGCACTTTAAGCTCTGTATATTGCTGTGTGTGCCACTGATGGACTCAGTCTCAGACAGAAGCGGAAGACTTTTCACTGGCCAACGAATAGACTTTCTCCAAAAAGAGGTTTGCAATAAGGCTTCTGCATCATTACCAATGCACACGATTTATATAAAAACTATGGGCATTAAAATGGGCACTTTCAATAAAGATTTATGGTTCCTGGTTGCATTGTTGATGAGGCCTGGCTGGATGCTGGAGTTGAGGTAGGTGCTCTGTACCAGCAGGTCAAGTTCCAACCCAAACTAAGGAATTCATTTCTTTATGGAGTTTATATGGAGCTCTGTGCACAGGCTTGTTTGTGGTTTTAAACAACAAACGACCATATGCAAATGTTGCCACCTGATCACCAAACAAGAACAGTGATATTTAAATATTCTGCAAATTGAAAAGATTTAAAGATCCAATCTTCAATATATGCACACAGCAATTAAAACATTTTATTTAAAATCTGAAAATATTGTGACTGATATTTATTACTGGGCTGAATAGGAGAAGCATCACTGCCTGAAATTGCAGAATTAATTTTTACCTTGAATGGAGACACAAAACCACAAAGAAATACAGTCTCATATAGAATGGACAGAAAAACATGTGAACATAAAATGCATAAATCAGTGACTGACAAAAACTGACACAGCAACTGACTAATGTGATTAAATATAAATGTGTGCTTAAATTATAAGCAATGCTAAACCTGAGTTTGGCTCTTACCAGGAGTGATAAACACTTAACTCTGCATCATTATGATAAAACTGTGTCAGATAGTTAGTTGATACCAATAGAATCTGAAAGCTGTTATTTAAAGGTTAAAAAAATAAAGATAAACAACAACAACAATTACAATAAAAACCTTAAAGCCAGATACAGTAAAATATGCAAACAAAAATATCATTAAAGAGTGATCAGAAATCACAAACAGAATTTCTAACTTTAGAGTAGCAATGTATAACTACTACACGAGTTGTTTGTTCCAGCTGCAGTTTGCTGCAGCTTTTCTATTGGTCAAACTTTATCAGTGAGCTTCAGCCACTGTTCCTCTTTGCCGATGCACATTGTGTGCTAGAAGACCTTTGACCTTTGCTGCATTATATAACTTTCATTCCCATTTTCCCCAGACTAGTAAAAGAAAAATTCATTTCAATTAATATGTAATATGTAATATTTGAACACTCACTCCTGTGGCTGGTTCAGATTTTAATTATGATAATTGTTTTTTAATCCAGAGAGAATGAAATTGCGAAACATGGAATAGTAAAATATGACTTCACAATGTGGAGTGTGCTTGAATGAATGGACCTTTTGTTCTGTTTGAAACATCTCTGAATGAAGATTATGTACCACAACGCAGGTTTTGTTATTGTTCAAACATGTGGTATTAGTTACTGAAGTGTCTGCAACAGAAATATGTCAACACTGGCATTCTGGTGAAACACTTGTGATTAGATCAGGCAGATGTGCACTCAAGATTGGTGAAAATGTAAAAAACACACAGAAAATAAATGAATCTCCTTGTCTGACACAAGTGTGGGGCCTCACCAGAACACAATGTGAGCTGAGACAGGCTTAGAGGAGGCGTTAAGGTCAGACAGTGTGAAAAAAGTAATCCAAGCACCATGTACTGTATGTATGTGTTTAAAATGGATTTATATGAAACACTTTTGCTGAACACTTCCATTGCTCCATCTGCAAATTCATACAAGAGTGTGCAACATAATGTTTTAGTAGGACTAAAATGCAGCTTGATGATTATTATGAGTTGTTATTGTGGTATGTTAATGTGTCCATCTGTGTACATCTGTGTAAGTAGCCAAATGACACAGTCTTTTGCATGACTATGTCAGAGGAAGTACATGGGATATCACTTTCATATATAGCAACTCAATAGGAGGTTGTACTGCAGTACAATACTCCCCTGCCCCATTTTCAGGGGTGATCTACAAGTTGTTTCATAAAGTTGTTTTTGGTTGTAGGACATCAACGGGAGGTCGGACAGCGGTGAGGCCTAGCCTAAGATGCTCCCAATGCAATTTTGTATAAATATACCAATTTTCAGCTGTGGGGGTTATCTCTGTTTTGATTCTGCAAGTGACAAATACACAGACAAACAAATAAAAAATGGGCTATATTGATAGAAATTACTGTTTCGAGCACTGGAGCATTGGAACATCTTGCCACTTTATCAGCAAAATGTTTGAAAATGACTGATGGAAGTGGAAGAAGTACTCAGATCCTTTACTGAAATTCAACATACTGACACAGCAATGCAAAAGACTTGTTTGCAGTCTTTTGTCTGCATACAGTAAAAGTATTATCAGAAAAAAATTCTCCAAATCAAAAGCAAAACAAAACTGCAGAGAATCAGCCTCTGTGATAAAGTTCTATTAGACATTGTTAAACTGGTACTGATTCATAAACACAGCATATCAGTTTTAGTCACGGCTCTTTTAGAGAATCACAAGATGAATCTGGGGTCGTGACACAGTAAGTGCGATGGGAAAGAAGAAATTTATATTTGGCTTTTTGGTGAAATATATTCCCGTCATTAGATCTTGAGTTATTAAAATAGAGCCATGTGAGAGGGGTCACTAAGAGGGCACTGCTAACAACCAGTGTATCTGAAACCTGACCAAAGTGGCTGTCTAGATAGAGCCAGACCATCTTTAGCTTTATGTTTTATAGGGTTGTCAGGTTTTTACACTCCAGCTGTCCTTCAAATCTAATGAATTTAAAAAGTAAAATACCTTCCTCTGAAATTTACTTTGAAGTTTAAAGTAACATGAAACTTTGGTACTTCACTACTTACGCTGTTGGCAGGTAATTACAATTCAGTTTTCAGTCTAACGTAGCTGGTAAAGACTGAAACGAACCATGCATTTCACTCATTTGACACTTTCCAGAGCTATTGCTGCAAGAATGTATCACTCATATAGTATCTAATAAAAATATTCTATGCCTTACAGAACTACATGAGATGTGCTGCTTAAATTTCACACATACTTTCATAAGTTATAAGTTTTTGTCTTCAAGGCCTGAGTGTAATCCTGAAAAGACAGAGGATGTGAACCCACTGGATAGCACAGTCTTCCTTTTTCACTAGGGACCCACACCAGGAGATTTCCCACGCTTTGAGTGTAATACGCTGTTTCTGCTGCGTTCCCTCCTCTTGTCGTTCTGTTCTCGCCCACTCATCTAATACGTGGAATCTTCTCCTCCTTTCTGAGCTTCACCTCCCGTCACATCCTGCTCCATTATGGCTGCTCTGTCACAGTGACATACGGAACATGGCAGAAATATAGGCATGCAGTAGATGACGTGAGGGGTGTACAATGGGGGGAAAATAAAGCCCCCTCCCCGATGTTCAGGCCACAGTGAGGTAAGTCTGTGTTGGGGGAGATGGATAACACATGTCCAGGGAGATGCAGAGGAATGTGCACATTGGGTCATCTACTCCGTATCTGCTCTGGTCCTAATGACCACCAAGGGGGGGTCATTTTTAAAAACACATGCAGAAAACTTTGTGTTCTTGCACCTATTTTAAACTTAAGGTCACTGGGTTAACTACTGTACAGCCATACGTGATGAAACCCATTTTGCTGATAGTATGATGAACATACAATATGTTCTGACATTTAGGACATGGAACACATATCCTCCATCCTCCTACTCCTTGACAGTACATGTCCATTTCTATTCTTCACACGTACACATTGTCTGTTTATGGGAAGAATTCATGAATATTTTCTTAAATGTAATGTGACCACTTTTTTAAAATTTATATATCAGTAATGCCATTTTCACCTTAAGTGATTTTTCAAAATAATATTTTAAGTTGACGGCATTTCAACCTCTACCCCCTCCCACTCCTGACCTCAGTGACTTTTATGTTACTCCCACCAGATGTCATCCTTTATGTTATCTTGTTGAAGGCATCTCTAAGAGTCAAACGTGAAACAGATCACACTGTGTTCATGGTTATTCACAGCCTGTCGCTGCCCCCTAGTGCTGTGAAGCAAAACTGTCTTCAAGCAGGCAGCAGCATGTACCAATATGTTTTATAGTAATAGAAATGATCTAATTATCCTAACAACATGAGTGAAAAATTATGTAATAATATATGTAATAAGCTTTACCAAAGACTAAAACTGGGTCTTGTATAGTCATGTATGCAAAGCTTTTGCTTTAAGAGCAATACACGCTAGAGCTGACACAGACCTAATAACTCATGTTATCCAAACACGACTTGCTTGCTTAGTCATCATTTGCACTGAGGTTGAGGTCAGGTGAATGTGGAGGTAGGTCTTCAAGTTGTTATTATACAACTTTGGCATGTGCTTAAGGTCATTGTGTTTGTTTGTTTGTTTAGCGGGCAGCACGGTGGTGCTAGTGGTTACCACTGTCGCCTCACAGCAAGCTGGTCCTGGATTCCTGGGGTCGGCCAGGGTCTTTCAGTGTGGAGTTTGCATGTTCTCCCCATGTTTGCGTGGGTTCTCTCCAGGCACTCCGGCTTCCTCCCACAGTCCAAAAACATGCAGTTAGGTTGACTGGTGACTCTAAATTGTGTGAGTGTGAATGGTTGCCTTTGTCTAAATGTGGCCCTGTGATAGACTGGCAACCTGTCCAGGGTGTGATTATTGTGATTATGAGGAGAAGTTACTTCTCCACTCTGACACATATTCTATCTACAACTTCATTACAGTGTGTTTCAATTAGGATTTTCATATAATACCAATTTTAATAAATGTAATACCCATTTTAAAAATTATAAGATGTATCTGTACTGTCCCTACTCTATCTTTTCACTAGTCATTGTTCATAAGAAGATATAATAAGATATAAAAAAGCTGTAATTGAAATGCATAAATTGTTTGAATTGTGTGTGTGTTGTTTGACAAGACAGCTGGTGGGGATGCAATATTATGTCATGCGATATTGATTTAATTTTCTGCCTCATTGGTTGAAATGTTGTAATGACTAGCCTACTTGGGTGCTCGCCAACATCCTCTCTTATCTCCTTAAATGTTTATTTGTCCTTCATCTGTACCAGCTATGGTTGCATGTGTGTAGTATCCACTTTTCTATGGTCTTATTCCCTTTAATGTTGTTTTATAAAAGTTCAGCTTTTTCTGATATATCTTAGAATCTTTGCCAAACTACCAAGCAGTACCAAGATCTTTAAATTTCAAATAATTAGCAAATCTTAGTGATTACAAATAAGGCCACTAGATGTCAGTGTAACTTCAAGATCCCTCACTACTGATGCTGAAACTCATGTGCAATGTAGGCACATAGACATTCATTTAGGGTTTTATAACTGGACTGTTTAATTATGAATTATAAACATGGTTGTTTTTAGTAACCAAGAAAAATAAAATTGTCTTGAGTTTGTTGAGTTACAGTATGATGTCTTGTCCAGGGACACTTCAGCACATGGCAGTAGCTGGGTCTTGAGCTGCTGACACCTAGGTCAAGGGGCAA